>CAKNXH010057428.1:0-41857 GCA_932178445.1 Andricus quercusramuli
GATATAAGTGTTATTAGACATCTTAACACTGGAGAGACCTATACATACCTGGGCGTGCCTCAAAGCCGCATTCAGGACGTAACATCAGTGAAGGAGTCTCTCCGAAGCAGATACAAGCATCTTCTTCGACAGATTTGGTCTTCCAATCTGTCGGCGTTGAACAAGGTATCTGCGACTAACATGCTTGCCGTCCCGGTCCTACTCTACTCGTTTGGGGTGGTTCAATGGACGAAGAACGAGCTTAAGGCCCTTGATGTCACCACGCGTAAGATCATGCATATGCGTAAAAGCTTGCATATCAATTCGTCAGTTCCGCGATTATACATTTCACGCCGTCAAGGCGGACGCGGACTTCTGAATCTCCAGTGTCTTCATAACCGAATTATTTTGAGTACAGCTTACATCGTTGCAAATGGCAGAGATCCTCTCCTAAAGATGGTCAGAAACCACGAGATGATTGGCGAAGGAGCGTTCCTTTACAAAGCCGCGGAGCAAGCTGCCGAGACCCTTGGCCTGAATTTTAATATCAGAAGTGAGGAAAGTGCATTACTCCATCTAGATGCTTCACGTCTAAAAGCCGAAGTGAAGAAAGCAGAGGTTGGAAAATTTCACCAAGAGCTACTCGACAAGCATATGCACGGAAACTTTTACAGAAATGTAGAAAAACAGTCCTTGTCGAAGGAGCAAACTTTTGCTTTCCTCAAATCATCAGGGCTCAATTCAGGTACAGAGGGCTTTATTTTCGCATGCCAGGACGGTGTCATCTCCACCTTAGCATACCGTCACCGCATTTTATGTCAAGAAGTTCCCAGTGATAGGTGCAGAGCGTGTCATGCACACGCTGAGTACCTAGAACACATACTATCGGGGTGTCCAACCCACGCAGGAACAACGTATATCTATAGACATAACGCGGCCCTAAGAGTACTTTATTACCACCTTTGTCGCTCTTATGGTGTTGGTCGCGACCCTGCCCTGCCGAACGCTCCAAGGGATATAGAGTCAATTGTCCGAAACGAGAAGTGCCAGATTTTCTGGAACTATGATTTTCGGGCAGCAGTCTCCGTTGCGCACTCGAGGCCTGACATTGTTCTCCAAGACTTCGAGAAACGAACTATATTCGTGATCGAATTCTCGGCTCCGTCCGAATACAATATCACTGCAAAGGAGAAAGAAAAAGAGGAGAGGTATCAAGACCTTAAAAGAGAGCTGCAACGACTGTACCCAAAATATTCGGTACGAGTAATTGTCCTTGTGATAGGTGCTCTCGGAGGTGCTAAACTATCACTGGTTCGTAACCTCAAAGCCATACCCGCGTGCCAAAAATATGCCAAGGCACTTGCGAGATGGATGCAGAAAGCTGTCATCCTTGGGTCGCTTCGTGTCCTCAAGACACACGAGGGTTTCGCCGGCCTGTCGTTGTGATTTCGTCGTGCCCTGTGACCACCCATCTCACGGATGTGAGACGTGGCCATAGGTGTATTTTACCGCGGTTCCACTGGGGGCTATTGACATCTTTTTTTTTTTAGATGGCAGTTGCTCTTAGTGGTACCCTGCGGTGGTTGTTTAACTTTATTTTTTATATATATATATATACAGAAATAATTCTGGAGAAAAAATAAGGTTTTATATTTCTCTTACCTTCGTTAATGATTATGCAAATAAAAACCAGATAACTAGTTTACACTGTATTCCACTGACATCTCGCACATGAATAATAAAATTGACATAAACTAGAAACAGTGATATTCGGGAAGAGCCTGATGTTTATCAACTGCGGGCATTAGCGAACATGCGCAAACGTCGAACGCGCAACGTGCAACGCGGTGGACGACTCGAATCTCCCGAATCATAGGTGCGAGCGCACCAATCCTTCGTGTGAAACAGAAAAAAAGAGAAAACACCCCAACTATTGGGGTATAAACCCGAACCACTGGGGAATTCTTCGCTCAGTGTAGAAGTAATTCTGAATTCAAAATACTTCGAATGAATTTGCGCGTAAATCAATGCAACCAAACGTTTTCTGCTCGATGCGACGAGCCGTGTGTTCAGTGCCGGTCTTTCCAGTAGGCTAAGGTAGGCTATAGCCTAAGGGCGCGT
The DNA here is from genome assembly GCA_932178445.1 of Andricus quercusramuli. Taxonomy (NCBI): domain Eukaryota; kingdom Metazoa; phylum Arthropoda; class Insecta; order Hymenoptera; family Cynipidae; genus Andricus; species Andricus quercusramuli. Next base: position 2,101 of record CAKNXH010057428.1, read on the forward strand.
CATTGTGGGGGGCGAAAGATTTCGGGCAAGTTGTTTCCAGGGGCGCCAGTTATGAATTTACACATAGCAGCATTTGAACTAGTCGCATGTCAGGTAAAATGTCCCTCGCAAATTGCATGCCACTTTAGATTGCTAATCCCGAAACAGACGATCATAAATCGGCTTCACGGAATTACCAATGTAAGGTCATCCTAATCTCTGTACAACCTATTTCCCTATAAATGGGAACATTTCTTTCAGTACCGCCCTTAATGAGCTCCTTTCATGGAAGTTACTACCTTCAATTTTGTCTTTCTCTTACTCCCTCATACTTTTCCTACTCTTGTTTTTTGGAGATTTTTGATTCCAACAAGGAATGAGTCACTCTTCAACTGTCGTCCTGAGTGTATCCTTGCTCGGAGAATAAATTATTCCATTATCCGAAAGTGCAATTTTATTTTTCGACTCACCCAATCACCAAAAAAATATTTAATTATTTTTTTGGTTTTCTAAGTTAGTGAATGTGTGTAGAGTGAATTCCTGTACAAGTACACCTTGCTCAGGCAAACAATGTTCAGTAAACTTAATGGTGCTCAGTGTAGAAAAAAAATTAAAGAAAAAAGTGATAAGGAGGTGAATTTTCTTAAGAAAGTGCCCAAGTTAGATACTTTTTTTCCAAAGATTTTGAAAGAATTGTCTTGTGAAGATAAGCCTGATGAAACTGGTCCATATCACAAGATAATGATAAAAAAATTGAAAAGGGATGGGGTAGGGGGGTGGGGGGCATTGTGAAATAATTGCCTAGGGGCGCAAATTTCCTAAGACCGGCCCTGCGTGTGTTCACTTGTTTTTCACGACAAATGCCGAACGTCAACATTGCAATAATCGGCTGAGTGTTAAAAAAGAAATATCTTTGGAAGTTTAGATGAAAAATCATTTCATGAACGTGATGTTATTGAAAATGACAAAAAATAGAAATAATATAGTATCTGATGAAAATGAATAAAGATATTATTTAAAATGTACGCCTATATTTTATTTCTTAATATGACTATCACTTACTCCTTTTCGACAGCTTTTTCTCGATTTTCTCAAAAATTACACAAGATCGAAGTTGTCGTTTATTATAGAAAAAAATAACTTCCATATTCGTATTCAGCACCCTCAAAAACATAAAAATAAATAGTTTTTAGCGACTAGGACGAGGTTGGTCGGTACGTGAACAAAAGCGGGGGTGACCGCTCCTCTAAAAAGTTATATCTACCTGGGTACCTCATTCACCCAATCTGCACTTTTCATCTGGGCAAAAGATGAAGCTGTTCGTAAATCTAACCTCGCTGTAGGATCAACGATTTCTCTGATTAACAGATTAAAACTTAACGCATGGTACCCTATTGTTCGACTTTTCGATAGTCTTGTATCCAGCATTTTAATGTATGGTGCGCATATATGGAGTCTCAGGTATTTATATTTGATAGAAAAAGTTCAAACCACTTTTTAGAAGAGAATCCTGCATGTTCCACAAAATACTGCTGGATGTGCTATTAGATTAGAAATAGGCGCATCCCAACTTGCAGTTAGAGTTTTTGGGACAATTCTCAATTGGATAGAGAAAATTCTCAATATGTCCGACGATCGATACCCGAAAAGATGTTATTTAAGGTTAAGAGAACTGGATAGATCAAAAGATGATTTGTTAAACCTAGAGAATTACAACTGGGCCCGCCAGGTTAGAAAAATATTAAAAATATTGGAATAGAGGGCGATTGGGAATTACTTTCTCTTGCCTCTCTACAAAAAAATAAATCGGCATGGATAAGACCATACCATACCCTGGTGCCATTCAGTCTTCGACACGGTTGTTAAAGCCTTGACTTGGGAGTTCCGCGACTGCTTATTGAGTTGTGTAACCATATTCAGCAGAAACTCTCGATACAGGGCCCCCCTAACCGCAACCCGGGAACGCGCCCGGTTGCCTGGTCAGAGTACAATATTGTAGGCTTTCAATATTTTTACGTGAAAGTTTGAATAAATCAATTTTCTGATGTTGTTTTTTGCCAAAAGGAAATTGTTGTGCAATTTCCGGTTAATAGTAAAACTCATTTATATTCGAAAATCCAAATTGTAAAGTTTCAAATTTAAATGCATATAAGCTATAGTATAGGCTACATAGGCTTCAAATTTTAAAACTCACAGTTTTCAAATTCTAAAAATTAAAAATTGTATTCCTTTTGCTTGAAATTAAGAGTTTTATATTAAGGAGAATGATAATTTGGCAGATTCAAAATAAAACGTTGAAAATTCTACACAAAAAAAGGGTAACGTTTGAGGGTAAATATTTCTTTATTATATATCTTTAAAATTATAAACTTCAATTCCAAATCTACAACACCACAAAAACGTTTTAAATCTGTAACACAATATCATAATTAAAAATGTCGAAATGAAACATTCACAATTAATAACTGAATGCTGATACATATTTAAAATGTAACCATACTCTTATTACATAAAATTGCGTATGTACTGAGGCAGTTAGGTCTTTTTACGGTGTCGCGCGAGGGGCTATTCACTGAGTTGAAATGAGTGAAAGAGTTCATGATTTTCGAAGAGTACGTAATCTTGAGTCTGAGTTGAGATGAGTGAAGCTGAGTTGAGCTGAGTGAAGAGAATCAAGTCAGTGTTGGTGAGAATTGGCGAGAATCGGATAGAATACGGATGAATTGGAAGAATACGCGAAGATCAGGAAGAGTACAAAATGAGTTGAAAGAATATTGAAAGAGTTCAAAGAAACTGCCGACGTGAGGAATGTCAGATGATTTTTCGGTGAATCCGCATAAATGAAAAATAATTCATATGAATCACTCATTTTTATTTTATACGTACATAACACATATAATACATATAATCGACTTCGACGTATAAAAACATTCTTTGAAATTAAATGCATGTATACAAAATACATATATGATACATAAAAAGCATTATTTTCGGAAAATTAAAAATGTTAATAACCTTATTAATATTCTAAGCTAAATCTTGTCCTAAGTAATATTCTAGCTAAATCGGGTCTGTCCGAACGTAAACAGTCAGGGCCGTCAGAACCATTTCCTAATATTATGCAATCTACGCATGTGAGTACCCGCGCACGACGCCTTTCCGCTACCTGAACTGTCAGTTGCAATCTACCCTCGAATGATAACAGAGCTTTTCCTATTACTTTTGCCGTCGTGGTAGCTCTGGATGCAATACGGGCAAATCTTAATATTTAAAAAGTCACTATAAAATTATATATGATATTATTTAGAGAAGTTGTAGGCTCCAGAAGCTTCGATCATGATTCCTTAAAGAAACCAATCCCAAAGCTACTGGAACGTGTACGTCATCCGCTTCTGCTCCTTCTGTCCTAGAAGGTAAGCAAGAGCGGGAAATTTACGCGTGATAACATCGGGCAACACTGTTCCTTGGACTCAGGTCTCTAGCCGCGGATGACCTTACGCGGCAGACAAGACAGTTGGAGATGAAGGTTTCACCTCTAGATACTTTTTTAGAGTTACCAATCTTATATGATATGCTATTATGATATGCTGTGATATTATATTATTATTATTATTATATATATATATTATTATTATGATATGATATATAAAATTCTTGACTTTGAAAGTTTAAAAAGTCATAAAAAAATAATTTAAAAGTCACTAAAAAATCTTCGCGCGCGGCTCGCTTCGCTCGCAAGTTTGAGCGCGCCTAGGGCGCGCACCTGTTGGCTCTCGCGCTTCGCGCTTGCTTAGGTATTCATCTCGCGCTTCGTGCTCGATAATGTGTTCACCTCGCGCTACGCGCTCGGACACATTTGCCTGGCGCTTTACGCTTGGTTCCTCTAGGTTTTCACACTTCGGATGCTCGTTATTGCGCGCTTCGCGAGCTAATATTCTCTTAGTAAACTTCATCGTCATGACTTGCTTTTGGTTTAATTACGTCAGTTTTACATAAAAAGAAGAACTAATTTACTTAAGGTTTCTCATCAAGACACTCGCGCTACGTGCTCGATATTTGGTCGTCGCGCTTCGCAACGACTATATTTTATGTTCTATGTTCTTCAGATAAAAATGACTAAATTTGTATTTGATATCTAATGAAGAAGGGAATTCCATTACTTCAGCGTATATTTCCGTATTTTTCTAATAAATCATATAATTTGAAAGATTTTTTCCAACTACCTGAAAAGGGGAGAAAAAAAGTATCTCATTCGTTTTTGGAACATATATATAATACATTTTTAAATGACTATTGAAAAATGGACATTTGACAAAAACCCGGGTGGGGGGGGGGGGTCAAATCTTACACAAATCTAATACCTTCTCTGGATGAGAATGTAAAAATACAAATTTTTAAGTACCGTGAACATTAATGATAGTTATTTGATTGTTTAAATGGTTACGAATAGTATTCAGAACATACAATGAGATATTTTGAAAAAACACACACGGGATGAAAAAGAAATTAAATAAGCAAAGTTTTGATGAGAATGTGCCCACTTATCGGGCTGATTTTTTCACTGTTAATGTTTTTTTTAACAAATAATACAAAAACTACACATTCTATCAAAAAGTGGCCAATAACAAATTTGTAGATCTTTTTTGAGTGCACAATTTTTGTTCAATCATCATTTGTCGTATCTTGCATAGTTTGAACGTAAAATTAAATTTTGGGATTTTTCATTATTTTTTGTGCAATAAAAATGTAAATTTTCAATTTGCAAGAAAATTCAAAAAGTCGTTATGAGAACCTTGTGGGGCATGCAAAAAGAAATACTTTTCTTGTCTTGACTTTTTTTTCATATCGAGCGTTGTTTGGCTCAAAATGTTAATTTTCGTTGGTTTTTTTTTGGATTCTGAAAATGCTATAGCTCTGACAATTTTACTTTTATCGAAAAAAGTCATCAGGATAAATTGTTCAAATTTTCATGTGCTATGAAGAGCCGTAAATAAAAATGTCAAATTTCGTAAAAAAATGGTCACAAAAATTTAAAAAATGCTCTAACTTTTTGGAATTTTGTCCAAAAAAGCTGGCTGATGAACTAGTCCTTTCTTTTCACACTTTCATGAAGTGTGCCAAAGGGCAATCCAATCGGATAATTTCTTCAAATGTTATCGTGTTTACAGACTACAACGACGACAACGACAGAATGACACCGACGTAAATACTATTTTTTCTGACTCAGGGGACCTCAAAACGTCGACATTTGATGGAATCCGCGAATGTCATTTTTCACATAAAACGAATACCTTCTCATTATGATAAGAATATAAAAATATCCCTGAGAAGATATTGTAAAATTTTCATCTTTTTTGAGAAAATTGACCCATAAATATAGCCATCAGATTGCAAGTAAATTTTCAAACTTTTTTGTGTGAAAATTAAATTTAGGCATTTTGCTCTTGGTTGGCATCATATTCTACTATATAGATGGAGAGAGCTGCCATAAATTCTTTGCTGCATTTGCAGCGTCTGATCCGCTTAAGAAGTCAGCTAAGCTGCTTGGTATCATTCCCTCATGTATAATAAAATATGATAAAGTGGCGACCGATCTCAAACCGCACACCGGAACTGGGTTCCCACCGTTTTCCGGAAGAGTAAAGCGTCGCAGGAGTCCTTCCACGCGTGACTGTAACTGCCTGCAGGATATCTGCAGACCATAATTCAACGGAGAAGCGGCAGAAAGAGCGTTCTGAGCCGATCTCCCCCGAGAGCTGGAGGTACAAGAAAATCGAAAACCTTATCTCGAGATGTGAAAGTTCGCAAATGCCGTAACGGTCGTGGATCAAGCAAGATGGAGAATTCAAATACATTTGACAGGAAGGGAAGAGATTTTGAGGATTTTTTAAATGAATAGCAAAGATTTTTTTAACTTTTGATTCCCTGTCTCTATAAAAAGGCGGGTCGAAAATTAAATTTTTGTCACGAAAGGAAACTATATGCAAAAGTTTTTATTCTTATTATGAATAACTGTACTATTCCTATAACTTGTATTTGACCTGTATTGTTATAACATAACGCTACTTAATTTTGAAATCATCATAAGAATATGTCTGAGCGGAATGAGCACAGGTTACAATCACCTGCGCGAAAAATAGCAGCAGTAGTCAGCAGTAGTCAATAGTCTAGCAGTAGATTTTCCCTAGACGCCATGCCGGCGGTAGAAAAGTTTTTCTTATAAACATCAGTGGTAAAAAGAAAATTTACTGGTGACATTGAAGCATTCTATTTGAACTCACAACACGTCGTACCTCGCAATTTGTCTGATTTTGACGGCAAAGTGCTATCTGTAGAAAACAATTTTCTAAGCGTCTCAGAAGCTATTTAGTTTGTTTACTCTTCCTTAATTCCGCGAAAAGGTGGATTATTTCTGGTCGTATTATTAACTCGTAAGGTATTTTTTCCATGTTTGTTTAAAAAACTGTTCGTTAGGGATTCGAATTGTAGGGATTGAACTTTGCTCGCTATGATTGAAGCAGAGAGATTGTACTGGTGAAGTAGACACATGTAGGTCTTAAGGGGACATTCCAATATGTCGGATTGGAAAAATCGATTTTGTTGTTGTTGCATTTTTCGATAGTTTTTACCCATAGAATTGATATCCTACAGTCGGTTAGGGTGATTCCTACCTTGTTGATAAGTTATAATGCTCCAACAGAGGGCTTTTAACTGCTCGCGCTCGGGTTTCCGCGCAGGTACTCGAACTAAGCATTCGAGCAACTGTTCCGTGTTTATACCTGCGTCTATACATCCAGATATACAGTGAGGCGAAATTCATAGTAGCCATAGTCATAAGTGCGAAAGAGATGCTCTTATGCACCATCTACTAGTGTCTCACTTGCATTCACGCTTCTCTATGATTACTATGAAGTTGACCTTACGGTATAATAAAGGCGTTTCTTTCCACGTGTAGGGTACCATGTATGGCCCGGGTATTGTGGATTAGCCGAAAAGATATTTTTTCTATGGCTTTTCATTTTTATAAACTTTAAACGCGTTTTTCTCAAAAGGACATTGCTTCACGTGGCGCAGTTGATTTCTCAAAAAGGACTGGGTCTATCGACTTCAAATTTTAACACGATATTTAGCACTATCATGGCTATCGCCCGAACCTCCAAGTTGTTGATATTTTGATTCTAACTTATAATTTCACCTGATTTATAGTGAAAAAAAGTGGTTTTTTTCTCCCTTTCACAAGAACAGCCGCCATTTTGTTAATTTACGATCAAATAATAAAGTGGAGGTTCGGACGGAAGGGGAGATGACATAAATTAATAAACTTTTTCGATTTTCTGTTTCGGATCAACAGGAGAGCCAAAATCACCTGCGCCAGCAGAAAATTTTTGTTTTGTGCACACATGTATTTCATTTTATAAATAAATGAATCAATATTTTTTAACCATCAAACAAAATTTTCTTTCACTCTCCTTGATCATACCTTCAAGAGAAAAAAACATTCGTTTAATTATATACAATATTTCCCGAGAAAAAAATGATTGAAAATATGCTTTTTTTATGTGTTCACATTGGAATGTTGTTACTTGTTACTTTTGTTTCATGTTATGTAACAGAAACTCTGCGAGAAATCTAAAAGGGGAACATTCTTTTTTGGTAAAGATGATATCTTACGTTACGCTTGTTTACAAATTCTCAAGAAAGCAAGTTTGCTGGGTTTTACGAATGTTCCGTTTTCTGTTAGTTTTGTTACAATTTATGTATAACAGAAACTCTGCAAGGAATAAAAAAGCATTACTTTTTTTCGTAGGAATGGTGTTGTTTTATGCTTGCCAAAAAAATGTCAAGAGCAAAATTTTGTTGGGTTTCTCGAATTTTCATTTTCGTTGTGACCTTTCTTAGAAGTTACATAACAGAAATTCTGAGAGGAATCAAAAAGGGTGACCTTTGCTGTAAGAAAATGTGTTTTGTTATTTAAATCATGGTAAAGAATTTTCTAGAAAGAAATTTTGATAGGTTTCGTAAATGTTCAGTTTTTTTTGTTACCTTTATTACAAGTTACGTAACAGTAATTTCAGACGCTTTTTCGTGTCCAAACTAAGCTTCCGTTAACATTTTTCTACAAGACTTTCTTGTTCACTGTAACATAGGACAAAGGTTTGTATAGGTGGTGGGGCACACTGGATATCAGATGACGAGTATAGCTAATCCCTCGATGTAATCTTTAATAGACTATAACATTGTGCGCGCTGCGCGCGCACTAATTATCCTTACTTTAGAAAAACAATCAGTCCATTATCTATCATTTTGTTACAGATTTTACAGGAAATCTTATTGAAATTCAAGAATTTTAAATCAGACTAAAATCAAATTCAAATCCCCTTTTAACGTCTAATAATCAAGTCAATATATAGAATTACTGAAAATGAAACAAGAATTCAACGATAAAATTTGGATAACCACCACAAAATGCTCCTATTGCAATTCCTAAAAAACAAATAAAAAAATTTGTTCCTTTGGAAAAAAATAACAAAGAGGAAAGAGTAATGAGAAGGCAACCAACCAAATCCCCTTCCTTCTCTTTTTTATTTCAAGAAAAATAAAAACAGGTGGGAACAGCGACCAAGCAACGACGCTGTCCCTCGATACCTGAGATCTAAATGTGGGTCAATAGGATAATCCGTCACAACAAACAACAAATAAGAGAAAGTCAAGACTCATGAAAACTAAATGTAGGGTGGACATTCAAAGTCGTATAACCGCCATTTCCAATTTTTACGGGAGAACGGAAAAACGCTCGCATTTTTAGGCCGCCAGTTACCGAAATGCAATGTTTGAAAAATTCTCAAAATAAAACTATTGCGAACTTTGACTTGCTCTTGTCGCTGAAATGACGGCATCAGCTTAGAGTTTCGAAAAAAAACATTAGAAAATTTTTGAAAAATTGGCGGTTATACGACTTTGAATATCCACCCTTCAAATGTAATTAATCATACTTGAATAACTTTTGTTTAATCATGACAGACGTAAATAACAGTATTTCAATTTATATTTGACATGAGCACAAATAACTTTATTGCTAAATGATAGTCAAAATGGTATTTTTACAATAAATGAAAAATAAATATTTTTTTATACTCACATTGCATTATTTACACCCAAATAATAATTTTTAGAACCAAAACTTAGCAAAAACGATTCATTTTTGCTAGTTACATTAAAAAATTGACACTTTTGAGGTTTTCCGTATTTTTCAATTTGAATTCCTCTTAGAAATAAAAAAGGAAAATGTATGGAATTTCCAGGGCGTTTAAATCAGTTCTTGTTCGGATCATCTTATCAATCTTATTATCTTATCAATTTTTTGGTACAAAATTCAATTACTTAGTTGAAAGTGGAACAACTGTGTTAATGACTCATTTTTTATGGTTTATGAATCATCATTTTCATTGAAAAACTTTTTTTTTCAAAATTTAAGAATTTTGTTGACATTGTCTTTTTGATTTGAATTAATTTTTGTATCTAAAAATGTAACTATTCCATGTTTGGTTGAATATATTTATTTGAAAGTTCCTACAAAATAAAGAAATTATGTCTTTTGTGGTATAGAATATTAATCTTCTTAGTGAATGATTCATCATATTGGTTGAAAGTTAATTTTTTGGTTGGAAATTCATTTCATCGATTGAAAATTTAGCTGTTGAAAATTAGTGTAAAAAATTTTAATTAATTTTTTCTGCTGAAAATTTAACTATTAGGTTGAAGATTCCTTCAAAATTTCAAAGTTTCTTTTTGGTTAAAACTCAAATTTTTGGCTGTAAATTGATATTTTTGGTGAAGATTTATCATTTTGTTAAAAACTCATTTCTTTGGTTAAAAAGGTAACCATTTTGTTAGAAATTATTTTTTTTCTAAAAATAGATTATGTTAAAAATGAATTTTGTTAACTAAAATTGTAGATATTCCATTTTTGGTGAAAAATTGATCTTTTTTAGTAGAAGATTTACTTATTTTGTTAAATACTTGTCTCTTTTGGGTGGAAAATTCAATCATTTTGATAAAAGCTGCATATTTTTGGGTAGTAAATTCAACTTTTCCGTTCGAAAATCATCGTTTTGGTTCAAAATTGGTCTTTTTTGGTTGGATATTAATGTGATTTTCTTAAAGATTCTAATAATTTCTTGAAAATTCGTATTTTTTTCTTCAATTCAACTATTTTTGGTTGAAAATTAAAATATACTAGAACATCCGCGCGCCCGGCGCGCGGAGATCTAGTTCAGATTGAGATTTGAATATTTTAATTCAATTATAATTCGTAGTATTTTTCTTAGATTTTTAAAAGAACAATAACTGCTTTTCACTGTGCGTGTATATGTACATACAATGCTGTTGAAACACATATACTTAAATTATATAGCAAAAATTCTCTACCAGAAATGCATGAAGAATGACATTTCAAAGCTATATATATATGAATACACAATTTTTTAAATATAATTATAACAATAGCCGGATCAATCAACAATAATAAAATTTTCTATTTGAGTGCATATCAAATAATTCTAAAAAATTTGTGAATTCTATATAATTATCTAAAAATTTTTGATTACGAAAATATCACCTGTTATACGTAATTTTTTATTCTACTTTCGTTTTGAATTTTTTTACGATCAATGTAAATTTTTAATGATTGCCATGAGCGAACTGTGGAAAATGCAACATACAATTGCCCATGGTGGGAAACATCTTTTCTTAAATCGATTCCAATCACATCAAAAGTTTGGCCTTGAGACTTATTTCTAGTCATGGCAAATGCTAATTTGATGGGGAACTGTCTTCTTCTGAAAGAGAAAGTGTATGTGTTTTCACAGTTCAACGTTATTCGACTTAAGTAAGCAATTTCGCCAATTTTACTTCCTGTTAAAATTTGGCATCGCAATACATGGTCATTCATATCTAGAATGAGCAATCTTGTTCCATTGCAAAGACCTTCACTTATGCACATATAACTTTTTTTACAAAAATTTTCCATCAAAATCTACATTATTCAAGTTTCATATTTTAGGTAAGAGACTTGGAACAGATTTTACAATTTCTGCTTCCTCACAGAGGAAGCTTTGTAATGGTAACATTTTCCAAAAAATTTTAATTCATTTAATTAAACCTTCATCGACTCAAAAAAGTCTAATACAATGTTTTAAGCAATTGCCCGGATGCGTGTGTGTGTGTGTGTGTGTGATGTTTGTGTGGATGACACACTTTTTGTGAACACGATAACTTGAAAACGGTTGCAGATAAATTGATGAAATTTGGAGGGCTTATTTTCACCACTAATATCTTGAAACTGACAGAAGGATTTCTAAAAATATTCATTGCATTTTTTGAAGCACATAATAATATTGTAAAAATCGGTCTTTTATAGTAAAACTTTTTTCGTTAACATAATTGAAAGTTGATGCAAGAATATAAAAGATTCTCTGGTTCGAGACGAATCGATTGTCCTATAATATTAATACATTTTATTTAAGAGTAAGAAAGTTATGGTCATTTATATTATATTTGAAATAGATTTTTATAGTAAAAATTTTTTTCGTTCTATTAATTTAAAGTTGATGCGAGAATGGAAAAGATGTGCTGATTCGAGACGAATCGATTAACCTATAATATTGATACATTTTATTGAAGAGTTAGGAAGTTATCGTCCTTTATATTATATTTAAAATAGATTTTTATAGTAAAAATTTTTTTCGTTCTCATAATTTAAAGTTGATGTGAGAATAGAAAAGATGTTTTGATTCGAGATGAATCGATTAACTTATAATATTGACACATTTTATTGAACAGCAAGGAAGCTATGGCAATGCATAATATTTGAAAAAACGATTCTTTATACTAAAATTTCTTTCATTCACATAATTCGAAATTCATGCAATAACGGAAAAGACTCCTTCATTCGATGCAAATCGATTGACCTATAATATTAATACACTTTAATGAAGAGTAGGGAAGTTATAGTCATTCGCAATATTTGAAACATCTATTTTAAACAGAAGAACTTTTTTCATCAACATACATCAAACTTGATGTATGAACAGAAAAGAAGCTCTGATTAAAAATTTTCAAATAAAATAATTCTGACAGAGACTAAAGGGATTGTAATAGTATTCTGATAGTCACCAATGTTTTCATGCCTTTTTTCAACCTATCGGTTGAAAGATAATTTTTTTAATTGAAAACTTAACTCTTAACTTAACTTAGCATAAAACTGGGAAAGGGATAGGGTGCGACAGAATTTTCCCCTTCCCTTTTCCAGCTCGAAAAATTATCATTTTAAATACAAAATTTGATTTGTCTGATTTGACATTTTATTTTTAAACTTTTTTGTATTACTTTATAACTTTATATTTTTTTGTAAATTTCTATTCTTAAATTGACCAAAATGAAAACTTTAATTTGACTATTATTTAAAAAAAAGAATCAAAAATTCTTTCTCTTTTTAATTTGTCTGACTTGAATTTGTCAGAATTTTCCCTTTCCCTTTTCCAGCTCGAAAAATTACCATTTTAAATACGAAATTTGATTTGTCTGATTTGACATTTTATTTTTACACTTTTTTGTATTATTTTGTAATTTCATAGTTTTATTTGTAAATTTCGATTCTTAAATTGACCAAAAGGAAAAATTTAGTTTGTCTATTATTTAAAAAATAAAAAATGCTTTTTCTTTTTAACCTGTCTGACTTGAATTTGTCAGAATTTCCCCTTTCCTTTTCCAGCTCGAAAAATTACCATTTCAAATACAAAATTCCATTTGTCTGGGTTTTTATTGTATTTAAAAATTGCTTGTATTATTTTGTATTTTTCGTAAACTTCTATTCTTAAATTGATCAAAATGAAAACTTTAGTTTGTCTATTATATCAAAATTTACAAATGCTCCCTCTTTTTAATTTGTCTGATTTGAATTTGACAGAATTTCTTCTTTCCCTTTTCCAGCTCGAAAAATTATCATTTCGAATACAAAATTTGATTTGTCTGATTTGTCTCTGTATTTCAAAAATTGTTTGTATTATTTTGTAATTTTATATTTTTTTTGTAAATTTTTATTCTTGAATTGACCAAAATTAAAACTTTAGTTTGTCTATCATTTAAAACATCAAAAATGCTTCCACTATGAAGAAGCAAATACATTTGCTAACGGGAAGCAAAGTGCTCGTGAAATGAGCACCATATAAATATAAATAAAAATAAAGTGGAAGCACTCGAGATCGAATGATTATTTAAGAAAAGATATTTCTTGGGTGAAATATCGAATATGACATTATTCGTTGAGAATTCATCTTTTTTGGTTGAACTACTTGATTGAAAGTTGGTTTAATGAGTTAAAAATTACTTTTTTTTTGTTGCAGATATATTATTTTAGTTCAAAATTCATATCTTTGGTTGAAAATTGAATTATTTTGTTAAGAATTCATCTTTTTGTTTTGAATATTCAACTATTTGGTTGAAAATTGAACAACTTTGTTCAAAATTAATTTTTTTGAACTCCCCTCTTTGAAAATTTAATTGTTTTAAGTACTGCAAGTAGACCGCACACCATGTATTTCACCGGGCGCCATTGCGCGATCGCCTGTCCTCACTCCTCCGACAGATGAAATTCATGATGATCACGTGATAGTTTTCGCTTTTGACCAATTACTGAGCGCCAAAGAGAACGGCCAATCACCAACCTCTAGGGAAAATCACGATCAATTAGGGAAAAGAACATAACCATCTCACTCACCCTAAGTTAAATACGCATGACAAATGATTTTGAATTACTTATTATTAAGGGCACTTTCACACGATTACAGATCAGCAAATTGCATGTAGATTGCCCACAGGAACGAAAAGGACAGACTGTTCTCCATCTCTTACACTCTTGTGGACTTCCTGCATGCAATCTACTGATCTGAAATTGTGTGAAAGGTACCTGAGTCTGATGTATAATATTTTAGAAATAAAACTGGAAACATAAGAACGCAGATTTTTTTGTGATTAACAATGAAAAATTCTGTACAGCTTAGAAATATTTCAACTTTTAATTTTAGTCACTAAGTAAATAGTAACAAAAAAAGAAACGAATGACAATTTGAATTTCGCTTGCTATGAGTAGCATTAACGATCACGTGACTCGACAGCCAATCAGATGACGAATAAAAAGGCTTATCAGCTAACTTCATGTGTTAACTCACTCTTTTTACTTAGTGATGATTACTATTATAATTATGAAACTATGTGTGACTGTTGTTATCAAAAGTGCTTGAAATATACTTTGAACCAAAAATTTGTGTGACGGTAATATTTGAAATGAAATTAAATTAACGATTGAAATTAATTAAATGTTTTGTAAAGGAAATTCAATTAACAAATTATTTCAAAACTTTAAGCGCTTTTGAATAACGAATACAAATTTTAACTTAATTGTAACTTAATGCCCAAACCTCAAAACAGCAATTTTCAAACTATTTTTATCTCTTCGAGATATATTTATCTGCGAAAATATAGAAAACACCTAAAGTGTGGAATTTTAGGTAAAATCTGACATATCACAGGATCAAAAAGAAAAAAGGAGGTCCAATTTTGGATTATAGAAGCCAAAATTAACCTTAGGGGGTAAGTTTTGGGTTTTAAAAATAATTATTCCTATTTAAATAATGCAATGAATATATTGGAATGGAAGCTTCTAATGTGTCCCCTAAGGGCTTACTTTTTTCTTGTGTCTCTTCCTTATTCCTTTGCAAACACCCCCATGCATTTACTTGGTGGTGGGAGGGGGACTTACAGTTTAAGGTGGGTTCCTAACCACCAAAAGCAACAGCCTTAAGTACTTAAAGAACCTTCTTCTCTAGAGGTACCTGTTCCACGACTCTCCGGAGATGAATATCTTCCTTGCTAGGCTACTGTTCATCGTATGGGCCACCGAGGTTCTTCCACAGAGTGCGAGGCGGGAATTGAACCCGCAAGCCGGAGAAGTGGGTCCAAAGCCTACGCCTTAACCTCCACGGCCATTGTCCCAATTCAATGAAAATATTGAAAAATCGCAATTTTCCACCTGTTGTAAAAATACAACTTTTGGTCGATATTTGACAATGAAGTTACTTTTACGCAAGTCAAATACAAATTTTGATTCTGCTAAATATGTCTGGCTTTGATTAAATATCAAATTTGACATTATTGAATCTTAAGCTCTTATTAGACTTATTATGCACAAAATGTGACATTCTTTGTCACTGCCCTTTAACTGAAACTCAATTCTTAATTATGTGTGTGGATTTGGCAGCACTCTTTGCTTTAATTTTTAAAAATAAGAAAATCGGCATTGACACTATTTTCCTACTATTTAAAAAAATGTATGCTACTTCTTCTTTATTCATAATGTGTCTCCTAAGAGTTTACATGACTTCCGTTTCTTACAAGACCATCTACAAACTTTATATTATCTTATCTTTACTATTTACAAATTTTTACAACTATTTACATCAACTCTTATATCCAGCTCCTTAGTTCTATATTATTAGCGCAATTTTACCTTAGGAAGAGTGAGCGAGCGATCGACAGCGAGAAAGCGAGAGAGCGAGTGAGAGCAAGCGCATCCTCATCTTAATCTACTTATACAAGGAGAAAAAAATATGCCTATAATAGTAAGAACACTAGTCATGCTTTTGTAGCAGATTTCATTCAATGCTTTTAAGGCCGTTATCCCTCGCGAAAATAGCTCGAACTTCGCCTTGCTATATTTGTAAAGAACTCACCCTATTAGAGTATGAGTACTCTTACCAAAGAGATATTAGGCCACGTCCACTTACGAACCAAGCTTCACAGCAAGCGCCGGTACGCGTGGCCTAACATCGCTTTTGCAAGAGTACTCATACTCTAAGAGGGTGTGTTTTCTTACAACCGTAGTAAGGCAAAGTTTCTTTTATGGTATGGGAAATTTAATGCTAAAAATGTCTAACCTGATGCTAATATTGGCAGAAATTCGTACCAATTTCGCACATGAAGTTCCGTGCTGTAATATTAAGAGCTCAGCCTACTATAACAGTGCGATTTTTTTCTGCGCGTATTATTACAGAATATCTACATGAAACTACTTACAGATCTTTACGCTTCTAATCTATGCGACTTCCATTTCCTTTTTCCTTCACTTGCACTTCTCTTCTATCTCTTTCTGATTTTGTCATTTTTCTATATCCATTCATTCATTCTTTCTCATTGGCCCCTCTAGCCCTCTCCAACTCCTTCATCCATTCCTCACACATTCCATCCTCCCCTCGAATCTTCACCACATTCTCTTTCCAGCGTCCTTTATCTTCCATAACTCTCCAACATCCTTCCCATGCATGCTGCCATGTTTCCTCCTCCCATTTACATATTCTGAATTTTCTGTTATCTTCCTTTTCCCAATACATCCCCTCCCTCACCACGTTTCCCAATATACATTTTTCTATTCTGGTCCATCTTCTCTCTCCTCATCCCCTTTCTAAATACTTTGGTACTTCTTCCTTTTTTATCATCTTATACCATTTATTACATTTTCATTTCTCAATCATTCCCCATCTTTCCATTAATTTTCTTTCCCTGTCCCTTCTCTTCAATTCTTCATAGCTTACTCCATTTCCCTCTCCGATAGGTCTTGCACTAAAAAATGCCCTCCTTTCTTCTTCACATCTTGTAAGTTCTACCGCCCTCCCTCTCCTTTCTTCTACTTCTTTCAAACACTTTTTCGCTAACTCTCCTCCCTCCCCATCCCTTAACTTCGTCTCAAATTGCCATGCTATCTTACCCGCTCCAGTACTTAATTTATCTCTCTGTGCTTCATCTCTCTCCATATATCCAGGCGTCCTCCAGTCTACTCCTAGCGTCCACCTTAAATACCTTTCTTGTAAACTCTCAATCTCTTTCATTTTCCTTCCACCCCCATATCTCCGCTCTATAACTTCATACCGGCCATACCAGCGTACCAAATAACCACATTCTCCTTCTCCAATCTTTCTTGAACCTTCTTTTTCCTATTCCCCATATCTGTTTCATTATCCCTGCCGCTTTTTTTATCCTTTCTCTTATATGAACTCTATGATCTCCATTCATTTGCAAGGTATATCCCAAATATTCAAACCCCTTCCCTGCTTCTAACTTTTCTCCCTTCCATCTCCCAGTCCATTCTTTCTTCTTTCCTGCTCCTTTTATAAACCTCATTATCATTGTCTTTTCCACATTTGCGTTCAATTTTTTTCCATCTAAGTATTTCTCCAATCCTGTAATTAAGCCTGTCATCCCTTCTTCATCCTCTGCCATCAACACTATATCATCCGCGTATGCCAGTGTATATATCTTTTCTTCTCCCATCCTAACTCATCCCCATCCCTTTCTCTTCATTTCTTCTTCTAGGTCTGAGATTAATATATGAAATAAAAGTGGGCTCAGGGGACATCCTTGCCTTACTGCTATAACTAACCAGAAACTGTCTCCTACTTGCTCTCCTATCTTTACCCTGCTTTTTGTCTGTCTGAAGATTTCCGACACTCTCTTTATTAAGCCCTCCCGGATCCCCTTTTTCACCATAACTTTTTCTATCTCGACTTTGTCCAATGAGTCGAACGCCGCCTTCAAGTCCACGAATATTGCTATCATTGTCCCTTTCTCTCTTTTAATCCTTTTATTTATCAGATAATTCAGAACATATATGTTGTCCATAACCCCCATTCCTTTTCTAAACCTGAAATACTGAAACCAAAAATCTCAAATAAAATACTAATAAGATACATACGTTTAAAACATCAATTCCAAGCATGCCACCTGAAGTAATGCATTATACTACCCGACGTGACTCGCGTGGATTGAGTATGAATAGTCATTTCGCGTAGTTTTTGGGTCGCTGAAATCGAATCTGAGTTTTGAGGGTTTTGTGGACTGTCGCTTCTAATCTCATTGTCATGGAAAGTAAAGTATCTTAACATACAGAATCTATGTAACTTAAAATTTTCAAAATTAAAACCCTGTACTTCTCCCTAGTTCGTCCTCATCTTGAATACGCTTCCATCATTTGGGCCCCTCAGTACGTGATCCATAAAGTTAGACTTGAGAGGGTGCAGAATCGTTTTCTTCGATTCGCAGCCAGACAGCTCGGAATGACAATGAATAGACGCGATCACAATTATAATGATATCAGACTTCTATTAAACATACCCAAATTGTCGTCAAGAATGGTGTGTACAGACATCAATTTTTTATACAACTTACTAAATAACATAATTGACTGTCCTCCAATACTCGCTGAAATAGGTCTACATGCCCCTGAAAAATCTCTTCGTAATTATAATTTGTTTACGCTACCTTCGCATCGCACTAATTACGGGGAGAATTCAGCGCTTACACGAATTTGTAGAGAAGCGAACGACTTAGGCAATGAACTTGATTTTTTTAGTATGTCAGCGTTCCAATTCAAAAACATATTGCGCAGACTTACTGATACTTATTAATTAATAGCCGAAAATTATTTGCTAAACTTGTAATTTTTCAATGATAATATATTGCAAATATTACTTGCGTTGTCATAGCGGCCATCGTTGAACTATTGCGCCAATGTTTAGACTTACAACTAATATTTATATCGTTAACACTCTAATGTACACAAGGGCTTAGCCCGTTCACTGTTTCAATAAATAAATAAATAAAGAATTGAATATCTCGACGGAAAAAAGATATTTCAGCCAACTCAACGGCATTTGAAAGAGCAAGACTTGTACTTTAAAATGCTTTGTACAGTTTTTTGAGGAAAAAAATTGGCGTTGCTACAAAGCCGTAACATTGTAAAAAAACAGTGTTTTTCGCACTTTTAGGTTAGGATATCTCAAAAACCGCAACTAGGATCGCATTTTTATGGCCAGATTCGGTTTCAGCGACCCAAAACCTACGCGAAATGACTATTATAGTCCAGGCATTCTGGCTTCAGAACAGTCTCAAATGAACATATACTGTTATTGGCAGTATTTTGGGGGGAAAAGGTGTGGGACGTGATGTTGAACAAGAATACGCTTTCGGCCGAATTCCTAAAGTGTGGCAAATATTTTTAATTAGCGAAAAACAGGTGAGAAATCAGGTTTTTTGACATTTTAGATAGGCAATTTTCTATTTACGGCTATATAATTTTCACCACTTTTCGGCGCTGAAAAAATCTCCAGATTGATTGGTCGCGCGCCAAAATCAAATAAATAATTTTGAAGTTATTGCAATAATCCATCAAAATTAGCTATTTGTTTATTAACAAATATCTATTGCAATTAGCAAAATAATGATTCCAAATATAATGTAAACTGTGCATTTTTATGAGATGAAAATACGGTCAAAATTACAAAAAAAAATATTAAAATTTTTATCTGTAAAAGAAATTGTTATGTAATATAACATTTTTTTAAAAATTAATTTCTATCGATTGGGAGTGTCGTCATGACAAATATTGATCAATTATAAAATAATTACAGCTGCTTATGGAAAATACGGAAAACATTTGTAAACATTGTAAAATACTGAATGAAATAACAGGCGTTAAAATTGCAGTAGTAGATAATGCTTTCTTGGGGAAATTGTTAACGCAAAAGGTAATATTTTTTCAAGCTACCCTAAATTAAAAAAAAAATTAAGAAATTTGGTTCACTAGTTGCTTAGAAAATGCGAAATTTTTTCTGGGTTTACATTTGAAGGCGCGCGACAACTTTTCCTGCAGCACGAAGACAGCCTCTCATCTCTCTCCCCCCACCACCGGGCCACGAGGTCTGGTCCAGAGCCGCAATTTCATCTCGCGTTTGACGGGGAATTCAAGGGTGTTGTATTAATACTACCAAAGTAGTGATTTTTTAAATGTAAGTTTAACTCTCGCTTGAGACGTTGATGACAACCGCGTCGCAAAAAGTAAATAATTATAGGCGTGGGATTTTTTTGTAAAAAAAATCCTATCTTTGCTCCTAGTGATGCATATCGATCATTTTTGGACCAAATCGAGATTTGCTTAAAAAATAGTCAGATGGAACTGAAATTTAATGGAGATCATGAATTTACAATAAAAAAAGTCGATCGAGACGATACGATCATCTCGACTGAGTGATCGTTCGTCTCGATGTGATGAGTATGGTGTCCAAGGTTTCAATTTAATCTGACGAGATTTTTGAAAAATTTCAAAATGATCGATATGCATCACTATTTGCTCCTATTGCACTTAGTAAATAGATTTTTTTTTAAATTCGTCAAAAAATTCAAACTATATGATGGTATTGATCAATAACAATAATCGCGTTTACATCGAAAGATATTATATTTGTTAATTAAGTCAATTGTAGCATGTAGATTGAAGCTATTTTTAAACAATTTAAAATTAAAAAATAATCAGGTAGATAAGTCTGCATTAAACTGGAATTCTCAACGGGAAAAAACAAGCCCTTGAAAAGAAATGTACGACACTCCCAATCGATAGAAATTAATTTTTAAAAAAATTTTATATTACATAAAAATTGCTTTTACAGATAAAGTTTTTAATATTTTTTTTTGTAATTTTGACCGTATTTTCATCTCATAAAAATGCACAGTTTACATTATATTTGGAATCATTATTTTGCTAATTGCAATAGATATTTGTTAATAAACAAATAGCTAATTTTGATGGATTTTTGCAATAACTTCAAAATTATTTATTTGATTTTGGCGCGCAACCAATCAATCTAGAGGTTTTGTCAGCGCCGAAAAGTGGTGAAAATTATATAGCCGTAAATAGAAAATTTCCTATCTAAAATGTCAAAAAACATGATTTCTCACCTGTTTTTCGCTGATTAAAAATATTTGCCACACTTTTGGAATTCGGCCGAAAGCGTACTCTTGTTCAACATCACGTCCCACACCTTTTTCCCCCAAAATACTGCCAATAACAGTATATGAAAGGTAATACTACTAAAATGTCTGGACTATCATACTCAATCCACGCGAGTCACGTCGCGTCGGGTACACGGTGACCTTTAAAAAATTTAAATGCTGTCTACAGGTACCCCAAAGTTATGATTAGGAGATTGTTTTCAATTCTTCTGGGAAACCATTTTTGATGAAATTGAAATATTTCCCTCAACGGATTTTTTTTTGCCTGGAAAAACCTATTTGAAATACTAAAAATCAGTAAAATGCTGCTATTTTCAAGTTAATAAGCCCATATAATCACGTTTATATAAAGGAGTTATATGTAAATTAGAATTACTAACGAGAATTTAATCAATGAATAAACAAAAGAAACAATTTAAAAAAAATTTAAATCAATATATTTATGAATATTTCGTCAAAAAATTCGTATACACGGAGAAAATTTGTTCATTAAAATTTACCCAATTAGTTAGGTAAATGGAGGACATTAATGCATTTAGATAAAGTTTACAATTATTTTAGGATTTAATACAAAAGAGAACTATAAATAATACAGAAGAGTTATGTAAAATCTCAAGTCCGAAAGTGAAAATTCTGATATGTAATAATTGATATAAGGGTTGTATTATTTCCATACCACTATATTATAAATTAACGCAAAGTATTGTACATTTTTATCAAATGAATGATATAAAGTTTACTTTTGTGTGATATTCAAGATTCACTTAAAAGAAAGCATAGATTGCAAAATTTTTAAAGAGATTTTCACTTTCATTAGGAGAGGAATTACACAACAGTAAGGTAAAATGAGAGTCGCTAGGGACGTCAACATTCTCAGGGCTGAAGTTTAAACCCAAGTCCTCCGTAGAAACTTTAACATTTTTAAGTTTCGGTTTATATTGTAGAATTTGAGAAAATATTCAAATATATAGACTATCCTTCTCCCACAGTAGATAATACTTATTAAGTCACTTAATAAAAGTAGAAGGTATTCAAAAATTGACGTATAAAGATGCGGGTGATGAAAAAACATCGGACGGCACTGGACAACTGACTTCGAACTTCGAGGCGGGAGATCCCCGCAGACTAATGTTTGAAAACAAGGTTGAATTTATAACGAAAAAATATGAATTTTCTACCTAAGTAATTGAATTTCTCATGAAAGAGAAAATGTTTTTAAAAAATCTATCGAAATCTATAAAAGTCTATAAAAAAAAGACAAATTTTCAACAAAAAACATACATTTCAAACAAAGAATAGAATATTTAAATTTCCAGTTAGAGAAATAAGATTGTGAATAAATAAATAAATTTTCAAACAAAAATTCAAAAATGGATTACACTTGAATTTTGAGTTGAAAAAATTAATTTTTAAATTTTTATTTTAAAAAATTGATTTTCAATATAAAAAAATTTTTAACTGTAGAAATGAAAATCTCAACCAAGAAGATTAATTTTCTACCAAAGAGGAATAATTTTTAAGAAAATACATGAATTTTCTAAAAACATTTTTTATTTTTAATGGAATTTTCAACCCAACAGTTGCCTCTTTAACCAACAAGATCGATTTTCTAGCAGAAAAAATTTTTTTTTCAACTAAGTGGATGAATTTTTATCTGAAAAACATACATTTTTAAAAAAGTATAGAATAGTTTAATTTCTAGTTAGAGAAATAAGTTTTTAAGTAAATAACTTTAATTTTCGTAGAATTATTTAAATTTTCAAGGAAACAAATGAATTCTGTACCAAAGAGAATAAATGTCTATAGAAAAATTTCAAAACAAAATTGAGTTGACTTTTTAGTTAAAAAAAAATCATTTTCAATAAAAAAAAAAATTGTCCACCAAAAGAAAGAATTGTAAATAAGTGGAAAAAGTTGTCATTCATATTGAATTCACTGGAGGAATTTCCTCGCTATAATAAGGAAACTTGTGTAAATAATGTACTACGTTCTCAAATAATATAAGATTGTTTGTAAAATCTATAACAAAATGTTGGACAATGAACCGAGTTCTTTTTCTAGAGAAAGGGTCATTAGTGCGCACATAGCACGCATAATGTTCAATTATTTTAAAAAAGTAGACCATGCAAAAGTTTAAAGTATTGAAAATTAAATAATTTAAAGTTTCAAGGTTAGAAAATTTCAAACAAAAAATTATTCAATGTTTTTATTTACTTCCTACAAATTTATAAGCCCGCTAATTAATAAAATGTTACAATAACAAATTTCGATGAAACGGCACCAGATATTTTTTTGTACGGCCCTGGCGTACTTGTACTTTAACTTTATAGCCGAGATTTTTTTCCCGATATTCTAAGTGTTAGGTTAGCCGCGAGGCTTAGTTTTTAGCGATAGAACGCGTTAAACGTGGCTTAGGTGGTTCGAAACCCGTCACAGCGCTTTGGATTTTTAATAGCGTTATTATCGTTAAAAGCGTGCAACTATATCGTAAGTAATTTATCGTAATTTGATGCAATTGTTTAAATTAAATTGTGTACATGTATCAACAATATACTTATGAATTGTATGATATGTGTGAGCATGTGTTTGTTAGTATGTAGTGGATGACCTTCCACCTCGCCTTCCACAGAATCTGTTTATAGCAAGAATGTTTTTCTTTGCTGGCGCACGAAATTTTACATGACTGGGTTGTAGAATTCACATATTTATAGAGGAAGACTTTGTTTTCTATGATTGAAACTATACCGAACAGTTCGACTCATTTTACCTAACTGGTAGGAAATCGACATCTCATTTTACCCAACTGTCAGGTAATCTTTAATATCTCGTTGTATTATTTCTTACAGAATCACGAATTAAATTTTAATGAATTTATATCAATGATTCATATTTTCACATCATATATGACCCTATTTCATTTTACATGACTGAAAGTGAAATTTTAATATAATGCCGTAATGTCCTCCGTTTACCGAACTAAGTTATGTAAAATTTAACACACAAATTTTATCCGTGTACATAACTTTCAAGTGTCAATATTAATTTCTTATAAAAACTATTGTAAGTATAATATACATAATATTTTAATGTTATTTTAGAATACATAATATGTAATATACAATGTACAATAATATATAATATCTATATAATAATAGTATTATAATTGAACGTGCCTACTGTTATATTCACCTACAGCTTTAAGTAAACGTTCTGCGTAGTTAGAATTTGACTGTTTCAGTTTGTATTTTTTCCATATTTTTTGAAAGTCTGCATAAGAAGATTATACGGCTTGTTCCGAGTAAAATCCTAAGCCTTTATTGTTTTGTTCACAAAAATCTTCGATGTGAAAAAATACTGCGTGAACTTTCGGAGTTACTCTTATTACTTATTACTTGGTTGAAAATTAACGAGCAGTTTTTGAACGTCGGTTCTGTTGCACTTTATGTATGTTTAAAGCAAATTAATATTTTAATAAGCATGCAAATAAAAATTATTCAAATATAATTATTTGATGTAATAATTTTTTCTTTTGGATGGAAAATATTTCCTGGATAAGAATTTATCTTTTCCTTGTTTTAAAATTCAACTACTTAGTGTTTTTCCCCAACTGATTTGGGATTTAACTAGAAACTTTTCTGTTTCAACTTTAATTAGCAACTTTAGCATGCGGATTAATTGTGCATTGATCCGAACTCTTTCTGAAGTCAATGTGTTGAGGAGTTTTTGCACTGAGTAAGAGATGTCGAATTTAACCGTATGATTTTCCATTTGGACTTTCATTTCAAGTAGTTGAAAATTTAACTTAGGGATTAATTTCCGGTAGACTTGAAGATAACCTTTTAACTGTTCCAATATTTACTTCAAAATTACTCAAATAATTTTAATAACTTTTAATTTTGATGCTACAAAAAAAATGGTTAGCTTCAGAAGCAGCACTTTAAAATACATTGAGCAATGTTATAAAAATCCAATAAACTCAAATTCGATAAAACTTTGTAACTTAGTGTTATTAACAGTGGCGATGCATTGTTAAGTGAACACCTTATTTCTCCCTCACTCAATGTGTTCTGTAAATAAAATTATTTCAATTATCAAAGATACATTACTATTATTGAAACAATATATTATATATATTGTTATTATTCTATAGGGTAGTGGAAGAATACCCACATCGATGCATCTAAGTAGCAACTTTTCTTCCTCTCTAAAAGTTCTCCTCCAGTAATAAAAATACGACTTCAACTTCCTATAATCTGCAAAAATTAATTTAATTTATTTATTTATTTTGAATTTTCATCCATTAATAATAATCGATTCCTATTGGGAGTAGTAACGCGTTCGATCGACACGGTGCGAAAAACAAGCGACATTTTCATTTATCTCGTTTTGACCACTTCAATCTATCGATCGTTTTCTGAGCAATGGACGATCATTTAGGAATTCCGAGCGACTTCGATTATAAGATCCGATAAATCACAGTTTTAACATTTAAAACGCTCGAATGTCAAGTTCTCCTAATTAAATTAATTTACCCAGAATATACGTAGGTTTAACGAAATATTTCTGAAATTAAAAGGTTAAAATTTCTTTAATCATTTCAAGAGCGATTCCTTTTATTTTAAATTTTGAAGTTTATAGTTTACAGTTTTAAACATTGCGACCTAAATTATCTATCTACGAGAGAAGTGAATTAATTTAAAAATCACATTTCTAGATAAGAAGAAAAATGCAGATCTCAAAGTTGAAGAATCGAATCTTATTTACTCGTTGTTACACAGAAAAATCACAAATAGCGAATTTCTTAGAATTTTGGGACAGTAATAAGCATGTGGTTTATTAACTGAATTTAAAGTATTTTTTCCATTATTTGCAAAATTTAAGAAATGATCATGAATACAATTTTTTGAATCATGAATTATGCTAATAATTTATTTAGATCAATTTTTGAATCCTTATTTCTCTCCGCCACTCAATAAATATATTTTACAGAAATAGAAGTCGCACAGCAAAATCAAATAAATTAGGTCATAGACAGAAAAATATCTCCAAATGATTAAAAATACTACCACTAGATGTATCATACAGTTAATTTACATTGATCTTAACCATTAACATTTCTAGCCTTCTTTGAAGCCAAGTTGGCTTTTCTCGCAAGTTGAGTTTCCAAAGCTAGCACAACCAGACTGGACAGCATATGCTGAGACATGGTAAAACGCAGGCCATTTTGAAGTCCGTTGCAGTAGCCCCCCACCACTTATTTTTTGGATTTACCCAAACCCATTCGATTGCACCCCAAATGCGCTTCATTGCACCACAAAGTAAAAATTTTGTGTGGGGGGTGACACGCTAGCCCCCTCATTTTCGTGAACATCACTTCTCAATACGTAACCTGGAAGAACTTCAAATGCGCCTCATCGCACCACTAATAGCAAGCATTGTACCACAATCATAACGGAGTTATCAGCGAAGCAAAGTGGGTGGGCTGATGCGATTTTCGCCAAAAATCAACATTTTCAACATTTCTTTTTGCTTACTTTTTGAGTTTCAATTGCGCTCTATCGCTCCACAAAAATGTAATTTCACGCCAGTTAATTGCCGAAGATATGAACTGGTAAGGGGGGGGGGGGGGGCCCCCCAACGCTGGTATTAAAACCGTGATTATGCACTAATAACCGCATTTAACTTGCGAAACATATCAAGTTCTAAGCACCTGAAGGAAGTTATAACCCATTATAACTGAAATTCCAATATCTGAATATCTCAAATAAACAATTTGATTTGATCCTGAATGCGCTTTATTGAACCAGAAATTCAAATTCCAGGAACAGGCATTGATCTCTCAGAGAGTGCGGACATGCTGAAGGGTCGCTCTGTGTTTTCGTAGATTTTAAGAGTGTTTATTTGAATATTTAATTCGGAAAAAGTGTATATAGTGGCAGGTTGGTGACCCCAAACACCCGCCCCCTAAGTGCGAGGTTTGTGAAATGCACCCCTGAAGTGCAAGAAGCGCGAAAAATATTGTGCACTACCCTCGTGAAAAGATAGACCAACTTTAGATCACAGTATAGGCAGGTATATTCTTGTCCCGGCAGTTTGAACCCCCAATATCCCATCATTATTAAGGCTCATCACGAGTCATAGATTGTAAAGGAGGCGCTCTTTCTTGTAAGTTTCAACAGAAAGAGATAACGAGATGGAGGGAGGGACAGAGTTCCATAAATATAACGGCAACTGGTTGAAGCCTTCTAGATCTCGTAAATAATAATAAATCATCCCAGATTCTTTGGGACTTTTAGGTATAGCTAGTCTGTTGATACATACAGATATCCTTATTTAACAGAGAGAGTGGTGTCTGTTTCAATGCCCTAAAATTGATGCAGGTATAGACTGAAAGGTAACATACCAGAAAAAGACCAAACGTGGTTTGGAACTGGTCTAAATGTGACCTAAAGTTGGTCTTTCTTTTCACGAGGGTACATGTGCCAAGTACTTATATCACAGCTTATATACGTAATTGAAAGAAAAGTGGATTCGTCGGTTGTCGGAAGGATTTACATTAGGTGAGATGATAGTTATTTGCATTTACTAGTGCAGGATTGAATTTTGTGTTTGACAGTGACCGGTTCTGTCAGAAAAGACTAGTTGTTTCCTGATTTGTGTAGTGCTTGGTGCGAAGTTCTCAAGTAGGCTGCCTTCCAACATGGTTGCCTGTACCACCTGTGGCATTACTGTCACGAGAGGTGCCACCGACTTGCTGCACTGCGTTAAATGCAATGCTTTTGCACATCAGATGTGCACTAACATTCCGTCCAAAGATCTTGAAGCTCTGAAAAAGGGCAATAAAAATGGTGCTGTGGGAAATGTACTTCACTTTTGTCGAATGAGAATCGTCGGGTTAAGCAAAGATCTGCCTCTGAGACGATCGATCCGTCTGACGTAGACACTCCAGGAGTGGCTGCTATAGACCTGAGGCCATCTCTTTTTGAGACATTCAAAACTAATCAAGAAACCTTCAATGCTTCACTTGAGGCATCAGTTAACCAAATCAAGGAAGACCTCACCACCAATGCATGGCGGATAAGTACTCTAGAATCGACTGTAGCATCGAACGTGTCAGATATACAGGTTCTACGAGAGGACACTAAGCATATCACGAAAAGCGAACTGACTCAGGCCTCACAGCTTTCCTATCTCGAGGGTGAATGTCACTCTCTCAAACAGGGTGCCCTTGTCAATACACTTGAGATACACGGTTCACCTCAGAAACCTTTGGAAAATCTCTCGGAAATAATGGGCCAGATTGCTGATGCTCTTGGTGTCCCTCTTCTGAATGATATTCTCCTGAATATATATAGATTCAAGCGAACTGGATCAAATCCACAAGTCACCCAATGACCGCCAATCATTGTAGAAAAATTCAAGGAGCAGCAGACATGTGCCACTATTATTTAGCAAAGAAAGAAGAACCGTGATTTCTCGACAGGCTCAATTGGTTGGACTGAGCAGAAAAATAATATCCTCTATATTAGAGAATCTCTCACTTAGTATTTTGGTCATATATACAAAGGGGCGCTTGAGCTGAGGAGGAATAAGAAAATCAAATACTTGTGGATCAGCGGCGGAAAAATCTTCTGTAGAAAGGAGGACGGCTCAATGAGAGTTACTCTCACCCACCAACAGGATCTCGACTTGATACGATAGCAATAATTGTGTTTACAGCTGATTGTTAAACGGTTCTCTTCGCACCATTTGACTATCATGTCTAAATCTTTCTGAAGAATTTCAGCATCGTTTAAATTTATTATTATCCTAAAAATTTTAATGTCGTCGGCGAAGATCAGAATAAACGATTTAATGTTTTCAGCTACATCGTTAATGTATACAATGAAAATCGGAGACCCTAGGGTTGACCCTTGAGGTACTCCAGATGAAGGTGTATAAGAATCTGATGCAGTTCCACCATGTTGAACTCTATGTTCCCTATTCTCTAGATAGTTTGACAATAGTATTGCTAAGTTTGTCGGTAAATATGTCGCAGCTAGTTTTCTTTTGGTAATCTCGTGGTCTATTTTGTCAAATGCCTTTGATAAGTCTGCGAAAATGACATCTACTTGATTCTCCCTTCGTATAGCCGAATTAATAAATTCTGTGAAGCAAGTTAAATTAGTTATGCATGATCGCTTGGGCATGAAGCCGTGTTGAAATTCTGAAATAATTGGAGATATATACCTTTGGACATCTTCCTTCACAGACATTTCAAAGACCTTCGCAAAGTTTGATATGATAGATATTGGTCGACAATTAGTTAGATCAGACTTGTTACCTGCTTTATATACCGGTACAACTTTGGTTGATTTCCACCTCGAGGGAAATTTACCTGTTATTAGTGCTAGGTTATAAATTTTTTGCAAAGGTTCGGCAAGAGCACTTGCGCAGTCCTTAATAATAAATTCTCTTATTAGCACATTTTCCTTTCTCCTACTTATTGAGGTTATATTATATTTTAGTGGGATGTATTCCATCCAAATATGCACAGCTCTCCGGATATCCGGATATCGATTTACGAAATGATGTCCACTGTTGTTGAGAATTTGTCTAGTGATCAATGCCACTGTTTTTGACATTGTTTTTTATTATCACTTTAGCATCTTTTTTACTGGTGCTCATTACCGATTTTCTAATTTGAATTGTAATTACTTAGTTTGGGGAGTGTTGATAATTGTTCTTTGTCACAGTCGATTTTTACTTGTGCTGCCTGAGCTTTTTATTTCAGAATTATTTATGTATAAAATGTTGCTCTTAATACATCGATGGATACCTTAAGCATCTGTCATGTGAACGCCCAGTCTCTCTTGGCATTTTTTCCAGAATTCAAGCATTTCTTCAGTACATGTTCCTACCATATAATAGCTGTTTCTGAGTCCTGGTTAACTCCAAATATACCCTCTAGCCTCGTTGCAATTGACAACTATTCACTCTTTCGAATAGACAGAGATGAGAGAAGGGGTGGTGGAGTTTGTCTTTTTCTGCATGATAGTCTGAGTGGGACTGTGGTTGATGTGAGTCCAGCAGCTACCTGTCCTACGACCGAATTTCTCTTTGTTGAATTCAACTCCACTTCTGATAGTGTTTTAGTGGAAGTAGTTTATAAACTACCCAATGCCTCCTATGGCACAGAGATTGAATCGGGAATTTTTTCACATCTTCCTAACTTCCATAACATTATCCTTACTGAAGATTTTAACACTAACTTGAATATCACTTCCAATCATTCTAAATATCTAACATCTTTGGTGTACTCTTCAGGACTCTCGATTGTACCTCATTATTCTACTCACCATACTGATCGTTCCAGTACTCGTATTGACTTAATGATTGTAAACGATATTGATAAGGTTGTCTCCTACGAACAGCGTGCTATTCCTTTTCTCTCTAACCATGACTTGATTGACATCACCTTTAAATTTTCCTATAATTTAAACTCAAAACCAACCCAAAGACTGGTGCAAAATATCTCTAAAATTGATGAACATACATTTCACGAACATCTAATGACGTATGATTTGGAGAAAATAATACTAGATATAGAAATAAATAATAAAATCGACGCTCTGACTAATTAACTAGACTCCGCATTCAACAAATTTTCTCCGCTGCACGTTCCCAAAAACTGTAATAAAGCTGCCCCTGGATTACACCTGAAATTAAAAATCTCATGAGGAAACGTGATGGCAAGCACCGACTTGCTAAAAGAACAAAAAGGAGTATAATACTAGCTCAATTTCGTAAACTCAGGAACCTAGTTCAAACTAAGATTAGAGATGCATTTAATCAATATACTTATAACGAGATTGCACATAGAGACAAAAAAGAGGACATTTGGCATCTCCTTAGACGTTTGCACCTGATCCCGCCCAGGCACGAACTTACAGCAAGTAATTGTCAGCCTGATGACTTTTTAAAGACTTTTTTTACATTCTCAGTTCCAGACTTACTATCATCACTAACCCTCTTAATTCAACATTTAATGACGCTGACTTCTTTGTCGATGACATCACACCTGAAATACTGCTGGAAAAAATACTTGAAATCAAATCAAATGCCATTGGAACTGATGGAATATCAATTAAAATGATTAAACTTGCTCTTCCAATTATCTTTCCTATTTTATTATATATTTATAATGCTTCCCTTCAAGACGGTATCTTCCCAGATATCTGGAAAAGGCTGTTACTTGCCCCATTCCCAAAATTTCTAAACCTACTTTCCCGAAAGATTTTCGGCCGATTTCTATTTTATGTGCTCTGTCTAAGCCACTTGAAAAAATTATTCACCTTCAACTTTCCCAATTTCCCGAAATATCTAGGGCTATTGACCCGATGCAATCAGGTTTTCGGGCGAAACATAGCATGCTTACTGCTTCCCTTAAAGTAACGACGGATCTCAAATTAGCAATAGATAATGGAGAGATTACGATTGTTGTTCTGTTTGATTTTTCGAAGGCTTTTGATATGGTTAACCATAAGTTACACCTACAAAAGTTAAGATCTTTTATCGTGTGGAACGCTGTCATCAAATGGTTTAAATCCTATTTCAATAATCGGTCTCACAGAATTATTAATAGTAGTGGTGGGCTTTCTGACTGGTGGGAGGTCAAGAGTGGGGTTCCTCAGGGCTCCTTTCTGGCACCCCTCCTCTTCAATTTGTTCACTTCTGACCTTGGAAGTGAACTTCTACATTGCAGCTACCACAAATATGCTGAAGATTTCAAAATTTACTTATCGGGACCAATTTCTTCACTAAGTACATAACTTGTTTTAGTCCAGGAAGATATCGATCGCGTTATCCTCTGGGCCTGGAAGAACGCACTTACTCTTAACCCGGACAAAACTCAGGCAATTGTTGTCGGACCTACTTCATCTCCGTCGCTTGAAACTCTGGCATCATTTGCATCCCTTCGTATCGAGAATCTCACTATCTCTTTTTCAAAAGTGGTTTAAGATCTGGGATATTTCCATAACCGTACCTTGTCGTGGAAGAAACAGGTGCAGAGCATCTCGAGAAAAATATACAGAATTCTACAACAACTTTATAGGAATAAGGACTCTTTATCTACCTCCACACGGATACTTTTGGTTAAGAGTCTAACCTTGCCTCATTTGGACTATGGTTCTTTAGTATATGATGATTTGTCCGAAGATTTAAATTTCAAGCTCGAGCGTGCGTTAAATGCCTGTGTCCGTTTTATCTACAATTTCCCTAAATACGAACACTTAACTCCATACAGACTTAAGGCTGGTCTGCTTAATGTTGCCAAGAAAAGACAATTCTTTATGGGTAATTTGCTCTACACTCTTTTTCAGAACAAAGCTCCTGAGTATCTATTTAACCTCTTCTAATTTGTTGACAGAGACCTTCCAGCACAGTCCAAGCTTCGTGAAAGACATAAAATCCTTAAGATTCCTTTCCAGAGAACGTGTCAGCTTCAGAGGTCATTCATAGTAAGAGGTGCCCGGTTATGGAATAAAGTACCATACGATATTAGAAATGCAACGTCCCTGTATCATTTCAAAAATCTCTTTTTAAAATATTTGTACAATACACCTAGTCTCTCTCTCGAAATTACTCCCTGGTCAACTCTTATATTTAGTTCTGGAGTATTTCGTCTTCGACTTTCCTTCTGTCTTCAGCAATTTTCGCAAATTTTTATTTATTATACACACCGTTTTTTCCCTCTTTATTTCTACATTAACACGCACAAGAGCTACTTATTAATCAAAGAATGTTAATTACTACGCATCAATCTCAAACCTAATTTGATACGTATTCTGAGATAGACTCTAATTATTTTACTTAGTTTATAGATTAAATTGTAAGATTAATCAAGTATTTTGCCGATGAGTGCCTGCACATATTTGTAAACGTGTATTATCCTGTTCCTTAGAGGGCTATTTAGCCCTAAGGACTCTTCTTTAATAAATACAAATACAAATACAAATATTCTTACTCTGACAGAACACCGGAAAATATATAAACATCCACGTGGGACTGGTGACACACTTCACGTATCTCAAGTCGTAATTAATATTTTTTTTATTTTCTTTGGGTTATTCCGAAGCATTTCAAATGCGCTTTATCGCTCCACTAAAAAATGAAATTGCGGTAGATCGCAAGTATTTTCAATGAGAGCACGCAAAGAGGTGGGGGGAGGGCTGGTGATACTTTATGCGTATCTCGAGTCTTCATTAATATTTTTCAATTCCTCTCGGCTCATTGCGAAGCACTTAAAATGAGCTCCCTCGCTCCACCGAAATATGCAATTGCGCTAGATCGCAAATACTGATAACGAGAGCGCGAAAGAAGGTCGAGGGGGGGCGGGTGACATCTACAATCTACAGTGTGCAGTCTAGAAATGAATAATACAAACAATATGGTAGCCTCGGAATGGACTGAAACTTTGATTGACGGAATGCATACAGACGGTAAACGTAAAGGTCGGGTTTCAGGCGATGAATGGAGACTGAGTGTTTGGAATGCTAGAGGAGTAAATGAGGAGCTTACTTTCAAAAGGGCATACATCCACTTATGGTCTTTGTTGGGAAATCGAGAAAAACGTTTTACAGCATTTATAAAAGAATTGGGTTTTCTGGGTTCCTACATTGTTTTGGTCCTAGGCCACGTACCCAATTACCAGAAGTTTGCATTTTCATTACCTCGTCATCTTATTATCTCATTAAACCATTATCCAGAGACTGGATGCATGCTCTTCTGGTGGCAAAACACATGTTTGACTCACTTTTAAAATGGGATAGAAAGCTTTTTTGGAGGAAACGAATACATAGGCTGATAGGGCTTATCCTAAAGATATGATTAACGCAAAAAAACAAAAAAATTTGAAAAGTGGATTTATGCCCTTTTGAAAGTAAGCTCCTAAAATTATCTTAAAGTAAGAGAACTACGAGAAACTATGCACGTGAGAAAACTAGATATTTTATGTGTACCTAAGACGAAAAAAAAGGGTTCCGAAAGTACACTGAGCAAAGAATTCCCGTGTAGTTCAGGTTTGCACACCAACAGTTCGGGTGGCTTCCTTTTTTTCTTTTTTCAAACGAAGGATTGGTGCGCTCGCACGACTGAGTCGTGCGAGCACCCCAACCATTCGGATGCTCACCCCAAACAGCAGCATCTGAGTTAGTGGGGTGCCCGCCCGAATGGTTCGGGTGCTTGCACGGCTGATTTCGGCGATTCGAGTCGTCAACCGCGTTGGACGTTGCCCGTTCGACGTTTGCGCATGTATTATCAGAGTTAATCTTTCATTATTAATTAGAATAAATCAAGTTGCTCAAATTTTAAGGCACACGAAAGATTTAGGCATAAGCTTTTCAGAATTCTTCTTGAAAAATTATTCTGAATATTATTTATTATTTATCTTATTAAAAAAATTTGAGTTCAATATTTCCATAGATGTATACTAGGATGGCCCTTATTTTTCACTTTTCGAATTTCTCTGTCCTCACCCCCCACAGTTTTGTTCGATTGTCCCCCAAAAAAATCTCCAAATTTGGGCAAAATCTTATATTTAAACGCGATAATATGTTACAAGTGATTCAGTGTTTCTGTATATTCTTCTGAATTCGTCGGAGGATAAGAATCAAAGATGAATTTTGAGGTTGAATAATTTTAAGCCACTCTTATGGATCCCCAAAGAAAACCCCAGTCATTTTTTTACTTATATATAATTGTTTAAACAATTTTAATTTCTTCAAATATTTGTGTTTTTTTCAGTTAACTCACGAAATGTACGTATTTTCTAGACATCATGAGTTATCACACTAAATTTTCGACAAATTTTCATATTTTCAAGTACTAATTTGTTTATTATGAATAATCATGGATTCTTGAACAAATTTAACTTGTTTAAACCATTTTTTTGTTTACATATTTTATTTTTGCTATTTTTCGAAAGATTGAAATATTTCTATGTTCTACTTTGCTTTCAAAAATACTCTTAAATGCTTGAACAATTCAAATTTGTTTAAACAATTGAATATTAATTAAAAAATGACTGGGTATTCTTAAATTACCGATTAATGATTTTTTTGAACTTTTAAAAGGCGTCAATAAACCTCAATATTACGCAAAATTCAAATTTGTCACTTATGGGATTTTCTTTGGGGACTCATAAGAGTGGCAGCAAATTTTTCAACCTCAAAATTTATGATTGATTTCCATTCTCTGACAAATTGTCAACAATACACTAGAACACGGAATTATTTGTAATATATTATTGCGTTTTAATATAAGATTCACAAAAAGCTGACTTTTTTCAC
Organism: Andricus quercusramuli; assembly: GCA_932178445.1. NCBI lineage: Eukaryota > Metazoa > Arthropoda > Insecta > Hymenoptera > Cynipidae > Andricus > Andricus quercusramuli. The sequence continues at coordinate 37,305 of CAKNXH010057428.1, forward strand.
GTTAAATCAATGGGAAACTTCATCGTCTTTACGGAACCCCTAAGTATTAACCGATTTTGCTCAAATTTGAAGGAGATTTTCTATTTTGGGCATTAGAACAAAACTGGGAGGTGAGGGCAGAGAAATTCGAAGAAAAAAATCCACCATGTATAAATAGGTGGTCCAAAAAATTTTTCTCCAAAAGCTTCCACTTCCGAAGAAAGAAAATCTGTATTTTTTCGGAATTTTGGGACATTTTTGACTTTTGAAAAATTGGACTGATACTTCAGGGTTTGATCAAAAATTGCCAAATTTTAAGGATTGAAGAGGAGTGTCTACAATAAAACTACATCAAAAAATGTTAATCCTAATTTCCCCTGACCTCCCCCCCCCCCCATAACGCTCCAAAAATAAAAAATACATTTTAACGTATTATTGTTAATTTTCAGCATTTTCTGCCGTACTTTTCAATAAAAATAAATACTATTTAATAATTTGAATACAACTTATGCCTTTTTCAACCATTTTTGATTGGTTGTATAATTAAAAATTATTTAAGCAATTAGTTTTTCGAATAAAAGTAAAAAATAATCATACTTTCTGAATGAAATATAAGTTGGTCACTGATTGTGGTGGTGAATTTTTTTAAATACATCACGTGGCTATTTGAACAATGAATTATTTTTTATTTTCAAAATTTCTGGAAATCGCGCCAGATATATCCACTTTTTTCAAAATTGTATCCTGTGCTACTTATTATTGAACAGTTGCATGATTTTGGTACTTTTATTCTGATGTTGAACAAATTTCTATTTGTTCAAAGAATTATTCTTTCCCAGAATGTTTTTGAAGTGGTATTTTCTAATTTAAACATAATATTGAAAAATTTTGAGGAGTAATAAATTCTGCTGAAAACATTATGTCATTGTTTAAACAATGAATTATTGTTTACTTTCAAATTTTCTCCAAATAGAACAATTCTAGAGAGCTTATGTTAAAATGTTCTGTGTGCTTCCAAATTTGAGCAACTTGATTTATTCTAATTAATAATGAACGAGTAACTTCAATAATACATGCGCAAACGTCAAAAGCGTGACGTCCAACGCGGTTGATGACTCGAATCGCCCGAATCAGACGTGCAAGCACCCGAAGTATTCGGGCGGGCACCCCACTACCTCAGGTGCTGCTGTTTGGGGTGAGCACCCGAATGGTTGGGGTGCTCGCACGACTCAGTCGAGCGCACCAATCCTTCGTGTGAAAAAAGAAAAAAAGAAAGCCACCCGAACTGTTGGTGGGCAACCGTAGATAATAATGAATCACATGGTAGTCACGGGATAAGTTTAATTATTAATGAAAAAGCATCTCAAAGATCATGATTTTGTATCTTCCAGATTGTTGTGGGCTATAATGAAGGTAGAAATCAGAAGATTATTCATCATAGCGTGCTACGCCCCAGTGGATAGCGATTCGAGGAGAGTCAAGACGCCTTCTGGGACACTTTAAATGATACAATAAGTACTTGCGATCAAGATGAAAGAATAATTTTGCCAGGAGATATGAACGGATGGGTCGGCGTCCACTATCAGGATACAGATACATAAAGGGTACTAGGTAAAATTGGGGATCCAAGAAAAAATTATAGCGGGGAAAAGTAAGTTAGCTTATGCTTAGAAAAGGGCCTATTCATTACAAATACTTGGTTTCCACATAAAATTAACCACACGTACACCTGGTGTACAGGAAAGAACCGCAGTAGAATTGACTTCATTATTACGGATTGAAGACTAAGAGAACTAGTCAAAGATACTAAAATTGCGATTGAGGTGTGTGGTACGGCAGTGTTAGGAAGAAAGTCTGGCGATGCGTGGTGGAATAATGAAATTGGGGCAGCCCGACAAGAAAAGAAAGAAACGTACGAAAGAACGTGTTGCGCATCACAGGTCTTAGCAATGAGGAGAGAACTAGGCTCAAAAATGATTACAGTCACAAAAATAGAAAAGCTAAACGACTAGTCAAGCAAAGTAAAGATAAAATCAGAACAGAAGAAGAGTTTGTCAGCATGAGAAACACAAAGGTGAAATGCTACATGATACAGACTGGATAGTAGACGCTTCAAAAGAATCTTTTATAGAATTATTAGGAGGTCTAGATATAGGGCAACAGAACTGCGGCATAGAAGATAATGCATTAGAAAACCCACTTGAAAAAGTCTGTGTCATTGAGGTTAGAGATATAATTAAGAACTTGAAAAACGGTAATGCTGTTGGCGTAGACAGTATTAGCGCTAAAATGCTAAAATACGATGGCGAGTACATACCTCAAAGGTTGTGCGAATTGATAAATTTATGTATTGTTATGAGAGAAGTCCCAGCCCAATGGAGAAAAGCAATTATCGTACCCATATACAAAAGAAAGGGAGATAAAAGTAACTGCAATAATTACAGAGGTGTCAGCTTATTAAGTACCTTAGTAAAATATAATCAAAAATACTTATTCGTAGGGTAATGAAAATTACAGAAGAAAAGATATAGGACGTCCAGAGTGGATTTGTGCCAGGAAGATCATGTACAGATCAGATATTTAGCTTGAGACAGATCACAGAAAAAAGCTTGAGAGTAAGAAAGAAAGTTTTCTGTGCATTTGTTGACCTAGAAAAAGCTCTTGACAAGGTAAAAGATGTAAACTTTGTTAAGTCCGTAAATAGTACGGAGTCATTGGATGGCTCCTACAAGCAATAAAAATAATATATACAGGAAGTAAAGCGAGTGTAAGGGTAAATGGGAAATCGAGTGACTGGTTCGATATTATGCAAGGCGTGAAACAATCATGTGTTATGTCCTCATGGCTATTTATCATATTTATGGATAAGTGTCTAAGAATGACCCTTTTCAACGAAGAAGGTGTAGATCTCGAAACAGTGAAGGTACGTGGGTTAGCTTTCGCAGAAGACAAGATTGTTATGGCAGAATCAATTGGGGACTTGCAAAGAATGTTAAATAAACTTCATACAAGCATGAAGAACATGGGCCTCAAAATTAACATAAATAAAAAAAAATAATGGTGTTTGAAGGAAAAAGTGAGAAAACAATGTGGAACATTGTCCTAAATGACGAGAGATTAGAACAAGATGATAAGTACGTATAACTGGGTAGCCAATCCACTAGTGACGGAAAAATAGATGGGAGTTAGATAGGCGCATAAATAAGGGTAAGAAGGTTGTCGGTATAGCAGGGTCCATTCTCCGAAATAAAACATATCAAAAAGAGCTAAAATGGCCGTACATGATTCCATATTTGTATCGAATGTAATTTACGGTAGCAAGACATGGACCTGTCAAGAAAAGGACAGGAGTAAAATTAACGCGATTGGCATGGAACGGCTGCGCACAATATGCGGGAAAACACTGATGGACAAAGTCCGAGGCGAGATAACCTTCAAAGAATGTGGTACAGGAGAGACACTAGTTGGTATATGGAAAAGAAATCAGTTAAGATGGATCGGACATCTTGAATGAATGAAAGATGAATGACTCGCCAAACAAGTTTATAAAGGTAAAGTAAATGGCATAATACCCAGAGGTAGACCGCCGAAAGAATGGTCAGAATCTGTGAATGAGACATTAATCCGAAGAGACATAAGCCATAGAAACATAACAGCTTGCATGAAAAAATGCATGGACGTAAAGGAAGCTAGAGTTTTATGCCAGGACGGAAAAGTGTGGCGACAAATAGTTTTGTAAACAAAGTGACAGTAGAGTGGATAACGCTTGGAACAAAGACCTTGGATAGTAATGGGCCCAAGTGGGGAACCACACATACAAATTTTGTGAGGCTCTCCACTTGGGGTGATCGCTGGAGAGATCGATCAGCAACCTGGGTCGGAGCAGTGTTGCGGAGCCAACGTGTCATTTAAATAAATAACACAAGAATTCCAGATCAATCTAAAATATCTATACCTTACACACCTATATACCTATCTACCTTAAACCTATATACCTATCTACACACTACTATTTTCCAACCGAAGAAGTCACGCCTACCCCGAAAGGGAAATGGCTTAATGTTATAATAATAATAATAATAATAATAATAATAATAAGGGGGAGCCTCGGTGGCTCAGTTGGTTAGACGCTCGGACTTCACCTCAGAGGTCCGGGGTTCGATCCCTGAGCCGGTACCTCTTGAAATTTTTTTATGTACCTTTACCGAGGTTCTGGTGGTTCGGAACCCACCTTAAGCTGTAGGTCCCCCCATCATGCACTTGACTGCAACCCAGTCCGTGAATGATGGGGTAAAAACCAGGCTTTGCCCAATATGTCAAGGCACACGCTCTTATCAGATCACTTGATTGCATTATAATATTGCGTCCGTGACTGATAATATATACCGGGATAACCCCGTGCATAATATTCAAACAAACAAAAAAATCCAACTCTAACCAAAAATGCCTTCGACATATTGGGCTGCAACCATCTTAAGACTGAGAGAAAAATGAGTTTCCTCATTTTTTATGTTCCCCTAATAATAATACCGAAGGTGTTCTCGCGTTGTCGTCGCGGTAGGGCTTGAGCTTTC
>CAKNXH010057431.1:0-19535 GCA_932178445.1 Andricus quercusramuli
AAGAAAGCCGGGAGAGGAAAATTTGCAAAATAGTGTCCACCCTGAAATAGAATCTTATTTGAATATTTGATTTTCTAAAAGACTTTTTTTTATCATTTCAGACTGGTTCGAACCCTAACTCACAGATACTCATCCGATGACGGACACCTTGCATTCAGCGAAGGCGAGAAGCTGAAAGTCATTTTGGAAGTAGACAACAAATGGCTCTTGTGTGCAAGGGGAGAGCGAAAAGGTTTGGTTCCCAGGACGTGTGTTCTCGCCCTGCAAACATAACCCACAGCCTGACGAAATCGCCCTTCGGCGATCAGTCTCCCCAAATTCAACCAAAAAGAGAAAATGAACAGGCTCACTAAATTTGAAGATTAGACCTAAGATCGAAACTCGTGTCGGCAGAGTCCCGTTTGTCGCGGCGACTCTTTTGAGTTTGGATTCGCAATACCGGATACCGGATACCGGACAAAGAAAAGTACATGTATAGTGTATGTATAATGAAAGAGAATCAATCGCGTAGGAGGATCGTTTTCGCATAACGACGCAGTCATCTTAGTTACCCTCTAATGTTAAAATTATTTTTAAACAAAACCATTCGACGCTTGATTTATATATTGAAAACTGCAGTAGTATTATGATTAATGTCGCAAGTGAATGAATAGAAGTACTGCTAGTCATAGGCTCTCGAACCAGAATGTATTTAATAAGTTGAACATACACTATTTATAATCCCAGAGATGTACATAATTATATACAGTAACTGTAGCGAGGCTGGTTATGCTGATGAGGATGATAATGATAATGATAATATGAAAACGTCGAATAATTTACTTATATCATAACACTATAAATGTAACTGTGATCATAGCAATAGGCTCGTAAGTTTATTAAGATTATTGCGGATGTGCGAGACGAACTTTTTTGTTACAAACCTTATTATACCTTTTTTTAAAAAAGTTTTATCATTTCTCGCTTAGCGAGATCGTGCGCACAGGTTTTCCTAAATATTTTATGTTGTACCTATTCTTACATTTTATGTATGATTATATTTGATGTAATTCTTACATCTGCTTGAAAATTCGAAGAAGTATTCCAATCCAAAGAAATACTTCAATTTAAGAAAATAATTTATTTGATGAAAGTCTTTTAGACGCTATTTCGGAAAATTTGTTCATCTTCGTATGATTCATGTTCGTCCCCGAATCGGTAAGAAGTATTAAAGTACATTTTATTGTAAGTATTATCGCTTTTGTGGCTACTTTCTGGTGTAAACTGAAGCAATTTCCTTGGCTCTGCTTCCTTCAATTATTATGTAAAGCTTTTTAAAGATTATATTGTATGTCGAAAAATTTTTATACGTTTCAAGAAGAGATTTTGAAAGAGTTCAAGAGTAAATAAGGACGAGCTTTGTGGAAAAACGATGATCACTACGAAATTAATGTTTTGTTTACAAATTGCTGAACCTGTTGATCTGAGAATATCGGGGAAAGATATATCACTCATGAAAAAATATCGCTGGAAACACATCTGCCTTGGATGACATTTATTAATGCGTAAATAATGAATAATATGATGTATATGTTTACACAAATAAAACGTCAATATATTAAGATCTCTAGTTTCATTTTTTACCATTCGCAATTTATTTTCTGATTTACACTCGTAATTTAATTCAGTCAAGAGAAGTGGTGGTTAAAAATTCTATTGATTAAAAATTTAATTATTTTATTGAACCATATTGTTAAAAAGTTATCTTCATCACAAATTCAACTAATTTGTTAAAAATTAATTTTTTTTTAGTTGAATTTTAATCTTTTTGGTTCAAAATTTATCGTTTTCAGTTAAAAATTTTACTATTTGGTTAAAACTTCATCTTTTCTAGTTGAAAATTCAACTTTTTGGTTGAAAATTTGCCTTTCATGGTAGAAATTCAATCTTCTTGGTTGAAAATTTACCTTTTTTGGTTGAAAATACAATTTTTTCATTCAAATATCAAATATATATATATATATATATATATATGTATGTTTTGTTAAGAATTCGCCCTTTTTTGATTAAAAAGTCGATTATTTGACTTTCAGTTGAATTACTTGGTAAAAAAATTAATTTTTTTAGTAAGGATTCATTTGAAAATTCAACATTTACTTTTAAATTAATCTTTATGTTAAAAATTCTGATTTTTGTAGAAAATTCATCCTTTTTGGCTTGATAATCCAACATTTTGGTAGAAAACTAAACTATTTGGTTGAAAACTCATATTTTTGGGTTGAATATTTACCTTTTTTGTAGATGATTCGCCTTATTGGCTTTAAAATGAAAAAATTTTGTTGAAAACTAATGTATTCTGTTCAAAATTGATCGTTTTTCGTAGAACATCAATCTTCTTGGTCGAAAATTTATCTTTTTGGTCGAAATTTAACAATTTTGTGGAATATTTGTTTTTTTTCAATGCTATTTTTTTATCAGAGTTATTATCTGAAAGATTTAACTATTCCTTTTTTGGTTGAAACTTTATTCTATATATTGTATAAGTTAAAAATTCAACTATTTTTGGTAGAAATTTCATGTATTTTGTTGAAAAGTCGTCTTTTTGGGTAGAAAATTATTTTTGTTTTGTTAAAAGGTCAACATTTTAGTTAGAATTCAACTATATCATTAAAAATTCATCTTTCTTTATTGATAATTATATTTTTTGTTAAAAATTAATCTTTTTCTATTTGCAAGTTCACTGTTTTCTAAAACATTCGACTTTTTAACTTAAAAGCTTTCTTCTTTTGTTCAAAATATATCTTTAATGGTAGAAAAGACATCTTTCTTGGTTGAAAATAAAGTTTTTTTTATGAAAATTCAACTTTTGCCTAAAAAATTTGTCTTCATCTTGAAAATTCAAAAATATTTGATTGAATTTTAGTCTTCCGTGCTAGAAAAGTCTTTCATGGTAGAAAAGTCATCCTTATTGATTAAAAATGTATCTTTCTTTGATGAAAAGTAACTTTTTTACGTGATAGTTCAACTGCTTCGTTGTTAATGCAAGTATTTGGTTGGAAATTATTTTTTTCTGAAAATGCGTCTTTTTGTGTTGAAAATTCATATCTTTGAATATAAAATCTTTTTGGCTGAAAATTCAACTAATTTGTTGAAAATGCAATATATTTTGACTTGAAATCTTAGAAATTTAAAGTGTTTCGTATTGCATTCAATATTTTTTCAGACTAGAAAATCTAGGGAAACCCGAATCACTTTTTCACTGTTGGAAGAATTTAAAATGCAAGCTTTTAGATTAAAATTTACAATATTTTTGGGTTAAAAATTTAAATTTCTTAAACTTGTATAATTTAGATACCATCTTAAAAAATTAGAAAATTTTTAATTTATAGTATTTCAAATACCACAATTGTTTGAACCCTTTTATCGATTAAAATTTTTTTTTCATATGAAGCGGGATTAATAACTCACATTTTTCAATTTTAAATCCTTCAGAATCACCTTACTTCAAATTATTGAATAATTTCGTTAAATTTTAGCACTAAAAACAGTCTGGTTTAAAATTTTCAAAATGGTACAATTTCTAATTGAGAGCCTTAAAGTTAAATAAATAACTTTAAAATGCACAAAAATCAATGATTTTGGATTAAAAATTTACAGATGAGGACATTTTAATCACTAAATCTTGTACGACTTCTGATTAAACAATTTAAAGTTTTTATTTTTCAATCTGTTTAACTTGATTGCCCTATAAATTATTATGGATTTTAGTTTAGAATTGTTTTAAATTTCAAATAATCGTAAGCGCTTCAAATTTAGAATTATTCTAAATTCAACTTTTAATTTCGAATAAACCTAATTCATTTGAAATGTTTTACTTTGATGGCTTTTAGTTTGGAATTGTAAGATTTTTAATATTTTTCATTTTAAGATTTTGAAAACTTCCAATTTATCGATGTTTCAAAATTTAAATTGTTTAATTTTGAATCAGAATCTTTAAATTTCAAAAAAAATATAAACATTTCATATTAAGAATAATTCTAAATTTAAATTTGTAAATTCTTTATGGCTTTTAGTTTAGAATATTACAATTGTTAATGTTTTTCATTTCGAGATTTTTAAAACTTCCAATTATTTTCAAAGCTTCCAATTTATTTATCTTCTTCGTTTGAAATTGTTTAATATGAGCAATTCCATGTCAAATCATCCGAAGACTTTCATCTATTGTTAGTAATTTTGATGAAAATTCTAGTATCCGTTCTCTCAGGTATTAAAAGAAAACCCCTGAAAGAATTTTTGAAAAATTCAAAAAACTTAGGAGATATTCACAATTGAAAATTATGGTTATTTTTTTAACTTCCATAACTTTAGTGTTTTTTTAAGATGTATTTTCTTAAATCATTCCTAACAAAGCCGTTTTGAGAAATATTATTTGAAAGCAAAAATTTCAAAAACTTTTTGGATTTATCAAAATAAATTTTTGATGAATGTCCAGTTTTGATTGTCTTCAATTTAGCTGAGTATTCTATAAAAACCCTGAAAATTTAAAAATAAAATCTCTCTTGCAGGGCATTTAGAGGACATTTTACTCGTAAGCTATCTATATAAAAAAGAATAAAAAAATTGATTTTTTCCAAAAAAATCAGTTAAAATATTTGTTTTTGAAATATCAAAAAAGTTTTCGAAATTTTTGTTTATAAAAAATATTTCTTCAAAACTGCGTCTTATAATGAAGGAATTAAAGAAAACATCTTAAAATTAAAATTAACAAAGTTATGAAAGTTAAAAAAAGAACCAAAATTTTAAATTTCTCCTGCGTTTTTTTTAATTTTTCAACAATTATTTTAGGGTTTGCTTTCAACACCTAAGAGAACGGATACTAGAATTTTCATAAAAATTGCTAACAAGACATGAAATTCTGCAGATTATTTGACATGGAATTGCTCATATTAAACAATTTCAAACTCAAAACGTCAATAAATTCGAAGCTTTTTAAATCTCAAAAACTTGAACAAAATTAAACTTAGAATTATTATTAATTTCAAGTGTTTACAATTTTTTGAAATTTGAACGTTCTGATTCAAAATTAAAAAATTTTAAACTCCAGCATTAATATACTGGAAGTTGTAAACTTCTCAAAATGAAAAAAAAAAAATTAAATTGTAAAATTCAAAACTAAAAATCATCGAAATTGAACATTTAAAACAAAGTTCACTCGAAATTTACAATGAAATTTGGAATTATTCTAAATTGGAAGATTTCAGGATTTTTTAAAATTTGAATGTTCCGATTCAAAATAAAAAAATTTTAAACTCCAGCATTAATATATTGGAAGTTGTCAAATTTTCAAAATGAAAAAAATAAAGAATTGTACAATTAAAAACTAAAAATCATCGAAATTGAACATTTAAAACAAATTTCATTCGAAATTTAAAATGAAATTTGGAATTATTCTAAATTGGAAGCGTTTGCAATTTTTTGAAAGTTTAACGTTCTAATTTAAAACTAAACTATCCTAAACTCAAAACATTAATAAAATTGAAGCTTTAAAAATCTCTAAATGAGAAACATTTAAAATTGTGCAATTATTCCAAACTAAAACTCATCAAAATTAAACATTTCAAACGGATTAAGTTCATTCAAAATCAAAACTTAAACGTAAAATGATTCTAATTTTGAAGCGTTTACAATTTTTTGAAATTTAAACATTCTGGTTCAAAATTAAACAATTTCAAACTCAAAACATCAATAATTTAAAAAAAATTATAAACGTTTCAAATTTAGAGTTCAGGGGGAAAAAACTGGAGATTTTTTTCAGAATTACATTACACAAAAATCAACAGAGCGGAAATAGTTTAAAAAAATCTTTAATGCAAAAAATATTACAATATAATAATACAATGATTATATTGTGCTTACACGATGTAGGCGAATAATGCACAGTAAAATGTGTATCTAAGGTACCTCTCTCACACGTGAGTTACATAAGACACGCTTATGTTAAATTTGTGTGATTAACCTTCCCGTTTTTGTGTTATTGAGAGTTGTGATACAGATGCGATGATACCCGCTTATCCTACAATCTTTGCACTAAATACAATCATTATTTCCGTTAAAACGATAAATTGATTCAAAAATCAGAGGCATTAGATTACAATATTCCTATACTTTCCAAAAATCTGACCAAAAAGCAGAGAAGATCAAAGCCTATATAAATTATAAATAGCTGCAAAACGTAACGTGCACACTGTGGGTCACTATGTCTTCAGGAACTTCTACAATTTGCTACACACCATTTTACCCTAAGAGGTTTATCATAATAAAATTTTCATCAATTTATTTTCTCCTGTTTTTTGAATGGTGGTTGTCGATTCAATTCTAAACTACTTGTATAAAATAGTGCGAAAATGATGTGCGCAGTGAGCTATTCGTACGTACGTATCTCAATAGTTTCCATCGGACAATAATTTATTATTGCAGTGATTTATCACTAAGGATGGGACGTCACCCTAAAAACGCTAATAATTCGGGTGATAAATAATAAAAGTTTCTTCCTTCACGGTAGTCTTACAGTTCCTAAATCAGGTATATCTTAATTTTATTTACAGTCAATTTATTACTCGATTAGGTGCGGACAATCATATCCGACATTCCGATCGAAGTCTTTAATAATGATACAATTTAAACTTAATAGATACAATGTATAGCTGGGAATCTCCCATAAAAATAACTATCAAACAAATCGTTTAAAAATAACTTACGTATCTAGAGTAACAACAACAGTACCAGAAAGCAGACATTCTTTGTCAGTGCGGGTACGTCGCATATTTTCTGAAATTCAGATTTCGTTTCGTTTCAGACGTTTTTCGTTACCCGATATCCGGGAAAGATGCTAAGCGATGTGTATTTACAGCGGACTCTTAAGATATCAAACCAACCTTCCTAATTTGCAAATTAACATTTTCAAATTAAACAACTTATAATTTGAAGGAATTTCAAAAAGGATGTTCGAATTAACGAATCTGATACGGAAAAATGTCAAATTTGAAGCGTATTTTTTTAGGAAAGTAATCAATGTTGTACAATGTAAAATAGATAAATATACAGAAAAATTTCAATCTGAACTTTTTGTATTTAAAAATTTTCAAAAATGAATTAAAACATTGTCCCACTTTGAGCATTTTTAATTTGAAACTGCCCATTCTCGAAATTTAAATCGTAACCTATTCGATTGTGAATGCTCAAGTATTTATACTTCAATTTTAAATTGCACTTTGGACAATTTAAATTTGATCGAATTTTTTTTTTAATTTTTCAATCTAAAAATGATTCTAATTTCAACTGATTCAACTCAAAATTATTCAATTTCAAAAGTTACTAGTTTGAAGCCATTGAATTTGCAGAATATTTATTTCGAGGCCATCAAATACAAAAATTTCAAATTAAACATTTTATGCTAAAAAATCTTTTAAAATTGATAAATATTCACCTTTCAGGACTTTTAATTTCAAAGATTGAGCGACTGAAATTGTCTCATTTGTAATTTTTCAGGGACGAATGAAAAATCCCGAAAAATAAAATTCCCGACAGTTTATAATATTACAAAAGAAAGTTTCCGATAGAAAAGTGGCGAATTATAAAATATCTGATCAAGAAAATTCCCGAATATAAACAATTAAATTTTTTGTATAAATAAGAAAAATTAATTGTAATATAATTGTCATTGTAATAAGTTAATTTATTTTATAAATATAAACAATTTTAATTGTTTAAATTGGAGAATTTTATAATTCGGAAATTTTCTAGTTCGGCAATTTTATGTGCGTAATTTTGTTATTCGGGAACTTTCAAATTCGATAATGTTATAAACTGTTAGGGAATTTTATTATTTGGGAATTTTATTATTCGGGAATTGTACAGTCTCGGGAATTTTATTTTTCGGGATTTTTCAGTCGTCCCATTTTTCAATTTTGAATAGTTCGAAATTTAAATCGTAATTTATTCAATTTTAGATACTCAAGTATTAAGACTTAATTTATAAATTGCAAAATTTTTGACGTTTGAACAAAAACATTTCTAATTTTCCAATTTAAAAATTATTCTAATTTGAATGGATTCAATTCAAAATTATTCTAAGAAATATTTGAATTGAAATTTGTACAATTCTTAACATTTAAATTCACATTTATTCAATTTAAAATTCAAACTTAAAATTGCTAAAAAAATGTTCAGCATTTTTATTTTTATACCCTCAAATTAGTAAATTGCAGTTAAACATTTTATAAACAAAAACCTTTTTAAATTGAACAATTCCACAATTTTAAAGCAATTTAATTTTTTTTTTAAATTTCCAAGGGCAACCAAAATTTGATAAAATAGAAAAGTACTGAAAAATATTCACCTATTAAGATTTTCAATTTGAAAGATTGAGCGATCGAAATTGTCTCATTTGTAAATTGTAAATCTAGAATTTTTCAATTTTGAACAATCTCGAAATTTAAATTGTAAACTATTCGATTTTAGGTGATCAAGTATTAACAACTTAATTTTTAAATTGCAATATTTTTGAAGTTTGAACCAAAAAGATGTAATTTTACAATCTACAATTTTTTTCTAATTTGAACTGATTCAATTCAAAATTATTCAATGTCTTAAGATACTAGTTTATAAATGTCCCATTCATAAATTATGGAATTGAAATATTAAATTTTAAGCGTTTGCAATTAAAAATTAACGCAATGAGAAGGATTTTAATTGAAAATTGTAGAATTCTTGACGTTTGAATTCACATTTAGTCGATTTAACATTCAAACTATTAGGTCTTTAAATAAATCGGTACTGAAAACTTCAAACTTATAATTGCCAAAGAAAATTGCTCAACCATTCAATATTTAAATTTGAAAATGTCCATTTTTTCATATTTAAATTTGAAATAAATTTGCAAATTCTTTAAGAGTTCCATTTGCAATTATAAATCTTTAAACTTATTAATTGAAAATTATCTAATTGATCAAGTTTCGACGTGAAATTATTGCATTTTAAATGCTTCCAATTCAAACCATATTTTGAAAAGAAAATAAGACAGAAAATTGTACATTTTTGACCTGCCGACTTGAGCAATTCAAAATTTAGAGGCTTCAAAATTAAAATTGTATTATTAAACCATACAAATAAAACGATTTTATAACTAGTCTTTAAAATTGAACAATTGAAAATCAGAAGTACTTAAAACTGTCAAATTTCCAGCTGGAATTGTAGCTATTTAATCGAATTTTAAAGCGAACTTGTTCAATTTCACAATTACATCGATTGGATAAGTGTTTCTACTAAAACTACAAATTTATTTCCCGGTTTAATGACACCCTGCTTTAAAATTCAATCAACTGGTATCGATTGTTAAAGAATGCAATTAAAAACTTTCTTCTACCAATTTTAACGATTTAAAAGGTTTGCTCATTATGTTCCTGAAACCTTGTGGCAGAAAATCAGTAAAACGTTAGTTTGATATCTTTCGAGTATTAATGGATCGATAATCGATATAGCGATGAAACTACTATTCAAAGATTAAAAGACTCGTGATACTGGTAATTTGTCTGCTGTCCGATATGTCAGGGCCCTAATGTCGTGTACAATTCGATATTGTTGTTTACATATTATGTTCAATCGTTTGTGACGTTATTAAAAGATTATTAATTAGGTACACTCGATCTTATCCTTACTATTAATGAATATACAAAGATGAAGAAGAGCGTGTCGTATGCGTTTATTATTAATTTTTTTTCTCGTATGCATTTGGCACTGTCGAAACCCAACATCACAGTAATCCGGTTACGTTCGATTATGAAGGCGGATGATCAACAATTATTTTTCCGGAAACAATTCGTGAAATTCTAGCCTATTTTTTATAGGCGAAATTGATTTAATTAATCCTGGACTTTGTACAAAATATTTGTATAAAAAAAAGGAATAATTGAGAGAGAAAAGTATTTTAATTTCCTAAAAGGAAACACATGATTTCTGTATTGATTCTAAAATCTAAAGTACAATCCGTGTATTGTCACAATTACGTGATCCTTGATTGGGAAATAAATTATAAAATAGATATTTTTGTACTGTCGTGTTTTTTCTGGTAAATTGAGAAGAGTGTTCCGTTTTAGGAAAAGTGGGAAGACAGGCAAGTATCGTTGGTACTGGACTTTTTCATGTTCCACGACGAATTCACAATTTTTGTTTGTATTTTACGATAGGCTGTCAAGTTTCTAAATTTTTTTATGGGTTTATAATTCAGGAATTGCGTTGAATTCGAATATATGGTACTCTCACAAATTCTAAAGAAATCTTATTTTTTAAATTAATAATTAATTTACTCAACATTTAAGGCATGTAAATTTCAATATTTAAACAAAATGATAACATCCACATTCGTAAATGTACGAAAATAGAAAAGCATACGTAATGGCAATACATTTTAATAGCTTCTGAGTTTGAAAACGTTTCGATTTTTAAGAGTTCAGTTTTAAATGATTCAAGTTAAAATCTTAGAATTTCAAATTCCTGAATCATAAATCCAATGTTTCCTCTATCGCAGGGCTCGGAACGACTAGAAGGCTTAACATTTTTTTAAAGTCGCATAATATTACAGAGAAAGTCGCATAATATTACAGAGAAAGTCGCATGGAATTTCTAAAAAAATTCCACAAAGAGTCGCATCAAATTTCTAAAGATAATGAAAAAAAGTCGTATCAGACACTTCAGAACTGAAATAAGAACCTTATTATTTTACTTAGGAATTTTTTGTAAAACAGTTGAAATTTTAACAAAAAAAAAAGTTAATTTTGATCCAAGAAAGATGAATTTTCAACCAAAAGGTCGAATTTTCAAACCAAAAAGATCAAACTTCAACCAAATAGTTCAATTTTCAAGATAAAAAGACAACTTTTTTAAAAAATAGTTGAATTTTCAACAAAAAATATCATTTTCGAAAAAAAAGATGAATTTTCAACAAAATAGTTCATGTTTTAAGCAAATAGTTGTATTTTCAAGTAAAAATACGTATTTTTTAGAAGACAGTTGAATTTTCAACAAAAAAGTTAATTTTGAACCAAGAAAGACGAATTTTCAACCAAATCGTGGAATTTTCAAACAAAAAAGATTAAACTTCAACCAAATAATTGAGTTTTTAAGTTGAAAAAAAAACAAATTTGTTAAAAGACAGTTGAATTCTCAACCTGAAAAGTTGAATTTTCAACGAAAAAAGATGAATTTTAAACAAAATAGTTGATTTGGTAACCAAATAGTTGAATTTTCAAGTGAAAAGACGATTTTTCTTAGAAGATAGTTGAATTTTCAACAAAAAAGTTAATTTCAAACCAAGAAAGATCAATTTTCAACTAAATAGGCGAATTATCAAACAAAGAAGATTAAACTTTAACCAAATAGTTCAATTTTCAACCCAAAGACAACATTTTGTAAAAAAAAAACAGTTAAGGATCAACCTGAAAAGTTAAATTTTCAATAAAAAAGATCCTTTTCAACGAAAAAGACGATTTTTCATAGAAGATAGCTTATTTTTCAACAAAAAAGTTTATTTTGAACCAAGAAAGATCAATTTCCTACTAAATGGGCGAAATTTCAAACAAAAAAATTAAACTTCAACCAAACAGTTCAATTTTCAACCCAAAAAGACGAAATTTTGTAAACAAAAAAAAACAGTTCCATGGTCAACCTGAAAAGTTAAATTTTCAATAAAAAAGATCCTTTTCAAGAAAATAGTGGTTTTTTAAACTAAATATTTGAAGTTTTAAGCAAAAAGACAATTTTCTTTAGAAGACACAATTTTCAACAAAAAAGTTCATTTTCATAAAGCAAGATAAATTTGCAACCTAAATAGATGACTTTTCAACAAAACATTGAATTTTCAGCTAAAAGAGATTAAAGCCTAAACGACGAATTTTTTAGAAGACAGTTGAATTATGAGCCTGAAAAGTTAAATTTTCAACAAATAGATCGCTTTCAACCAAGAAATACGAATTTTCAACAAATTAGTTGAATTTTTAAACAAACAGTTGAATGTTGATGTCAAAAACAAGAATTTTTTAGAAAACAGTTAAATTTACAACAAAAAAGTTAATTTTCAGCCAATAAAGATGATTTTTCTACTATAAAAGAGGAATCTGCAATCCAAAAGGATGAATGTTCTATCCAGAAAGGTGAATGTTCAACAAAACAGTTAAATTTTCAACCAAAAAAGATGACTTTTTATCAAAATAGTGAAATGTTTAACAAAATAATTAAATCATCAATCAATCATCAATTAAAATGGTACAACTTTTTCTCGGTTTGAATTTCAATTATAAAAGTTTCATTGTGATTAAAACTGAAAACAAGTATAGCGAATTTCTAAAAAATACAACAAAAAAATCAATTAGTTGTATTTGTTCAAAGAAGTCAGAAAAAGATGAAAAGTCACACGATCCAAGCCCTGCTATCGTGAAAATAAAAGCACGAATCGCTACGTATGCGGCGCTTTAACAGTCCTACAGATTACGTAATATTCACATGTAAAATTTGTCAGGCAGTCGCGTATATTTGATGGTTCGGAGATAGGTGCTCTGTTAAACCGAGTTGCTTTCTTTTTACATTGAGTTAATTACGTATCTAGGGCCTCGTATGATTACATATTTGAAACGTACATACGTATATTTATGTAAATAGATTTCTTTCTTTTCTTTCTGGTTGTGCAGTGTACGAAAATTCTGCAAAATCTAGACGATTTGCCGGAATCTGAAGAGAATGAGTTCGAAAGCAAGGGTTCGAGAGATAAAGAATATTTCCTCGCTTGCCCAAGTCATCTAATAAATTCCTCGTGGCATTCAATCGACTAACGCGATTGCATCTACCAGGTACATTGTAACAGGGTTCTTCGATTTCCTTACACAACGTTTTTTTTTTAAACATAGACTCCGCATAATCTTTTTTCTGGGCCAGTTTCGAAATTAACCTTTTTTCCAAATGATACGTAACTTGCCAATCAATGGGGAATGCGGTCTTATTAACACGATGAGTGATTATTTCATGAGAAGATAGAGATGATTGAAAACTGAGTAAATATGTAAATTGAATATATATATAATGTATAAATATTTACAGAACTTTGTTGACACTGAAACTTATTCTAGTTACTACGAAATTACGTATTAGCTACTTGATTAGATTAAATTTTCGGTTCACTGGTAGTTCTTCTGAGTAACCGATAATAAAGTCTGTAAATTGAGTTTTTTAGAGTTTTGGCAGTCGACTTTTTCTCTTTCGTCAAAAATCTTAAAGTACTGTTAGTTCTCAAAAGACAAACATCACAATGGTTAAAAATAAGAATGAAAAAAAGCCCACAAATTATGGCAATCCATTTTAAAACTACTAGAAAAAATCGTAAATTGATTCGAAAAATGGCAAGAGTTTTTACTTTAGTCTTAAAATTGTCAAGGTGACAATTTACGAAATAGATTTGCAATCTGACCTCTGGGACAACTAGATTTTTTTTTCTTCCAGCAGGCCAAAGGGGTATTAAAAATAGAAGTCGTAATGCGCCATTCAAGTGAAAGATTAGATTTGAAGATTGGTAGATTATCGTACTAAACTGCAAAACAAATTCAGTAAACGCAGATTAGCGCTAACTCTTTTGTGAAAAAGTGTGAAATTCATTATAAATATCCACAATACCGACTTTCCCCATCGATCTCTATAAAAAATTATGATACAGAAAACGCCTAATTGTGCAATTTAACTAAACTACAATGTACAGGGTCTAACTACATACTAGATTCTTTCGTAGTGATCGACTCGGTGTTGTCGACTCTGATTAACGTCGACGAATTCAAGACAAGTGATCTGCTTAAAGTCGCTACTCTCTCCATTACACAGGAAGCCGAGAGTCGCGCCTCGGCATCATGATCCCAGCATTCTTCCATCGTATCGCAAAATGCGAAGAGTCCCTGAAATATATTTCATTTCAGATTCAAAATTCGAAAGCTTTCTCTTGTAACTATTTTTTTTCGCAGGGTGGCCGAAAAATTTAATTTTCAAAATTCTCCCACTTTTCCCTGATCAATTTTTATTTCTTCCTGACCATTAATACATATTTAAAGACCAAAATTTTTAACGTAGATCCCTTTATACACTAATAAGAGAACACAATTTCAGATTAAAATTGAAAAATATACTTATTTCAACCAAAAAAGATGAATTTTCAATCCAAGAGTACCAATTTTCAACAAAATAGTTAAGTTTTCAACCACACTGTTAAACTTTCAAATTACAAACATGAATTTTAAAGCAATTTGCCAAAAATTGAAGCAAAAAATATTCAACTTCAACCAAAAAGACGAATTATTTAGAAGACAGTTGAATTTTCAAACAAATATTAATTCTCAACAAAAATTGTAATAGTTGCTAATGCAAACAAAAAAAGGAATTTCGAAACAAATATTAAAATTTTCAACAAAAGAGTGGCTTTTTAATAAAAACAGATGAATTTTCAATTCAAAAGCATGAATTTTTTGTCCAAATAGACGAATATTGAATAAAACAGTTAAATATTCGACCAAAAAAGATAACTTTTTAACAAAATACTTAAATATTCAACAAAATAATTAAACTTTTAACAAAATAGTTAAATTTTACCCAAACAATTCAATTTTCCATCTACAACGATAAATTGTCAACAACAAAAATGAAAGTCCAACCAAATTTTTTAATTTTCAAACCTAAAAAACGAATTTTGCAAAAGAGAGTTGAATTATCATACCTGAAAAGTTGAATTTTTAACAAAAAAGATCATTTTCAACAAAATAGTTTAACTTTAACTTCAACCAAAAACACTTGCTACTTTCAACAAATAGTTAAATTTTCAAGTCATCAAAATGAGATTTCCATAAAGTAGTTGAATTTTCAACAAAAAGAAATCTAAAAAAAATGTAATAATTGATATAAAAAAAAAAATTCAACAAATTAGTAAAATGTTCAACAGGAGTTGAATTTTGAACCTAATGGATGAATTTTTAATAAAGAAATATGAAACTGCAACTAAAAACACTTGAATTTTTAATCAAATAGTTAAATTTTCAACCAGAGTTGAATTTTTAAGAAAGAAGATTATTTTCACAAAATAGTTGAACTTTTAAACAAATAGTTGAATTTTGAACCAAATGGTCGAACTTTTAATGAGAAAAAGATGAAACTGCAACTAAAAATTGTTGCGTTTTCAATTAAATAGTTGCATTTTCAGTGAAAAATGCAATAGTTGTTATTTCAATAAATAGTTGAACTTTTGACCAAATAGTTGAATTTTTAAACAAAATGGTAGAATTTTGAATAAAAAAAGATTAAACTGCAACAAAAAAGAGTTGCATTGTCAAACAAGTAGTAACCATCCAAAGAGACAAATTTTCTACAGAATAGTCAAATTTTCCAACCAGAAAAACGAATTTTCAACAAATAAAGATTTTTCAGTCAAGAAAGAAAAAAAGTTCAAGCAAATTGTTAAAATTTCAAGACAAAAGAAGAATTTTTTGTAAAACAGTTTAACTTTCAACCCGAAAACATACATTTTTAACAAAAAAGCTGGCTTTCAGCAAAAAATGGAAAAGTTACATTTTAAGTTAAAAAAAGAATAAAAAAAAAGATTTTTCAACAAAGCAGTTAATTTTCCAACCAAAGAGAATAACCTTCAACCAAGCAAATTTTTGTTATCAAAGTAGTGCAACGTTTACCCAAGTATTTGCATTCTCAATTAAAAAGTGACGATTTTCAACAAAATAGTTTTAACCAAACAGTTAAATTTTCAAATGCTGAATCTTCAACAGGAATAATTAAATATTTACTAGAAGAAATCAATTTTTAAACAGAATGAAAACGAATTATCAGCCAACTATAGAATTTTAAACTAAAATGATAAAGCTGCAATAATTTTTTTTTATTTTTTAACGAGTGATGTAATAGCAGATATTCCAACGAAAAAAAAATTACTTTGAAATCAAAAACAGTTGAATCCAATCGAAAAAGAGGAATTTTCAACCAAACAGTTGCATCTTTATAAAAAAAAGACTAAATTTCTAGTAAACAAATGCATTTTTAAAACAGAAAGACGAATTCTCAACTAAGATTTCAGTTAAATTTTCAACATCAAAATATACATTTTTAACAAAAGGATGACATTTTACCAAATTATTGAATTTTCAACCAAATAATAAAATTTTTAACTGAAAGTATAATCACCAGGAGGAATCTACTGCAAAAAAAAAGAAATAGAAATAGAATTACAAGGCCACCCTGTTTCATCAAAATGGTTTTCTAGATTGAAATATTTTTACAAGGAAATCAAATTCCATCTCCTAAAATTTGATAATTAAAAAAAAGTTATCGTCGCCTAGAATAGAGGTGAAATAAAAAAATTATTTTTATCTACCGGATGCTTCCTCCACGTTTCTAGAATGAAAGGCCTTTCCTTTTTATGCACGACGCTTTCTTGCATATCTTCGAGCGTCGGGTGAAGTCCGACTTCTTCCTCGAATGGTAACCTGTATTCTCCGATTGGTCCCTGAATTAAAAAGATAAGGATAGTAATCATTAAACAGAAATATAGATATAGGGTAATAATAATAATTAACAGATTCAAGAAAATAGAATACGAGATAAATTGGTCACTTACGTCTTGTATTGTACATCGAGAGGCTAATTCCCAAAGAACTAGCCCACAAGCATACATGTCGATCCGAAGAAACGAATCCCTCGTAAAATTAATTGCTCCCTCCAAAACTTCGGGCGCCATGTATCTCCGTGTTCCAACCTGTAATTATTAAGAGTTTTTTCTTTACTTTCTAGTTTTAAAATATGGTTAACAGAAATAAATTATTGTATTTTCTAGAAGATTTCCTAGATTTCATACTCAAAAAACGGTCATCTACACTTAATAAGTATTCACGATAAAAAATATAAATTTATTTATTTAAATTTGTATAAATAAGGCCATAATTAATTGATCTTTAAAAAAAATTATGTAAATAACTCTGAAAAATCTAAATATCAAAAACTTACAATATCTTAATTTACGAAGTGTATAAACGGTTGCTATCGGTAAAAAAATGACCGATACCGGTAAAAAAAAAGATTTCTGAAAAAATGTATTTCTATATTTAATAGAAGAATAGAAGATTAATTTTAAGTTTGAAGATTTCAAAATATGTCGAAAAAGAATCTGGAAAATTTTAATTAATTTTTTTTTTTAATTTTGTAGGATTTTGAAATATTTAGGAAAACTGAATTGTTTCAAAAGATATTTAGAAGTTTGGAAATTTTTAACAAAATATAGATTTTTGAAGATTAAAAAAATTTATCTTTTTAAGAATTTTGAAATGTTTCAAGTGAATAAAAATTTTGTCTTAAATTTCTGCGAAATTTTCAAATGATTTATTTCGAATAATAAATCGTAAGAGAATACTGGACTTTCAAAAATCGTTTAAAACTTGTACATATTTCAAATTTTTTTAATGTAGATTTTTGAAGATTCCGAAAAAGAAGCTTTTTAAGAATTTTGAAAGGTTTCATGAAAATAATTTTTTTTTAATTCCTGGGAAAATTTGAACTGATTTTCTAAAATTTTGGAAAAGATAGTTCAAATGTTCAAGAATGTTGTTTAAGTTTGCAAGATTAGAAATTTTGAAAAGATACAAAAATAATTTTAATCACAAAAGGACTTCATCAAATTTAAAACAAAATGCAGATTTTTCAAGATGTCGAACGACAAAATTAGAAGCTTTACAAGAATTTTGAAAGGTTTTAAAGGAATACAAACTTTTGCTGAGATTCGTGGGAAAACTTCAAATGATTTTAAAACATTTCCAATGATTTAAAAAAAATCAAAGTTTTAGAAATTTTGAAATGATTCAAAAATAATTTAAACCTTGAGAAGATTTCAACAAATTTGAAACAAAATGTAGATTTTTTAATATATTAAAAAAGAGGGTTTTAAGGATTTGAAAATGTTTCAAGATGATAAAAAAAGGTTCTGAATATTCCTGGAAAATTTAAAGCCATTTTTTATTTTGAAAAATTAATTCTGAGAGAATGTTTAAACTAGCTGTGAATTCGATTTCGAGTGTTTCCACTTTGTTTGTATTTATAATTATATGGTGCTCATTTCACGAGCACTTTGCTTCCCGATAGCAAATGTATTTGCTTCCTCATAGAGGAAGCATTAGTTATTTTTTTCAATAATAGGCAAACCGAAGTCTTCATTTTGCTCAATTTAAAAATAGAAATTTACCAAAAATGAAAAATTACAGAATAATACAAAAATGTTTTAAATAACAAGACAAATCAGACAAATCAAATCTTGGGTTCGAAATAATAATTTTTTGAGCTGGAAAAGGGAAAGGAAAAGTTCTGTCGCACCCTATCCCTTTCCCAGCTTTACGATTTCTTCACAAAACTTGTCATAATATTACTCTGTTTGAAAATTTATGATCAAAAAGTCTTTTCTATTCATGCATCAACTTTAAATTATGTCGGTGAAAAAAGTTTTTCTGTTTGAACCTGATGATTCAGATATTATAAATGAGCAGAAATTCCCTAATCTTCAATAAAGTGTATTATTATTATTATAGATCAATCAATTTGCCTTGAATCAAGAGATTTTTTCCGTTCTTGCATCAATTTTGAATTATGTTACTGAAAAGAAGTTTTACTATGAAAAACCGTGTTTTCAAATATTATGCAATTTCACAATTTCCATACTCTCCAATAAAATGTCTTAATATTATAGGTCAATCGATTCATCTCGAATCAACACATATTTTCTGTTCTTGCATCAACTTTGAATTATGTTAATGAAAACAGTTTTACTATAAAAAAACGATTTTCAAAATATATAAATTACCATAATTTCCCTACTCTTTGATAAAATGCATTATTATTATAGGTCAATGGATTCGTTTCGAACCAACGAATCTTTTATATCCTTGCATCAACTGTGAATTATGCTAGTGAAGAAAGTTTTACTATAAAAAACCGATTTTCAAAATATATAAATTACCATAACTTCCCTACTCTTCAATAAAATGTATTAATATTATAGGTCAATAGATTCGTCCCGAACCAATGAATCTTTCACATTCTTGCATCAACTTTGAATTATGCTAATGAAAAAAGTTTTACTATAAAAAACCGTATTTTCAAATATTATGCATTACCATAGCTTCCTTACTGTTCAATAAAATTCATTAATATTATAGGTCAATCGATTCGACTCGAATCAACACATCTTTTCTGTTTTTACATCAACTTTAAATTATGTTAATGAAAAAAGTTTTACTATAAGAAACCGATTTTAAAAATATATAAATTACCATAACTTCCCTACTCTTTGATAAAATGCATTATTATTGTAGGTCAATCGATTCGTTTCGAACCAAGGAATCTTTTATATCCTTGTATCAACTCTGAATTATGCTAAAGAAAAAAGTTTTACTATAAAAAACCGATTTTCAAAATATATAAATTACCAT
>CAKNXH010057431.1:19545-114492 GCA_932178445.1 Andricus quercusramuli
ATAACTTCCCTACTCTTCAATAAAATGTATTAATATTATAGGTCAATCGATTCGTCCCGAACCAAGGCATCTTTTATATTGTTGCGTCAACTTTGAATTATGCGAATGAAAAAAGTTTTGCTATGAAAAACCGATTTTTAAAATATTATTGAGTGCTAGAAAAAAATGCATTAAATATTTTTTGAAATCCTTCGGTCAGTTTCAAGATATTAGTGAGGAAAATAAGCTCTCCAAATTTCATCAATTTATCTGCAACCGTTTTCTAGTTATCGTGTTCACAAAAAAGCGTGACATCCACACATCCACACATCCATACATCCACACATCCACACATCCACACACACACACATCCGGACAATTGCTTAGAACATTGTATTAGACATTTTTAAATTAGGGAGGGTTCAATTAAATGAATTTAAAAAATTTGAAAAATGTCACCATTACAAAGCTTCCTCTATGAGGAAGCAAAAGATTTTGAAGTACTCCAAAAGATTTCTAAAATTTGTAAAGAATAATGTGGAAGACTTTAAGGCAATATGAGGAATAATTCGAGTCAGTTTAACAGATATTTAGGAATTGTGGATGGTTTGAAGAAATTAAAAATATTTTTAAACTTTAAAAGATTTTCGAAAACTAATAAAATATAAAAAAAACTGCTAAAAGTCCTAAATATATTTCAAACTGACTTAAATTTCCCCTAAAACTTGGTCAAAAACTTGTTGAATAAAATTACACTTTTTCGACAGATCTGAAATCTTCAAAAATCCTTTTACATTTTTTTAAGAATCTTAGGAAAATAACATTTACATAACTTTAAAAACAAATAAACTGAAAAAATTATTTTCCACCTGAAATTATAATTTGGTTTAATTTTTTTTCTTTATTGACTGAAAAATTTTTCTCGGTTGAAAGCCAACTTTTTAAATAAATAATAGTCTTTTTGGTTTGAAAATTCATCCCTTTGGTAGATACTTCGTCTTTTTTGGTTAAAAATGCAACTATTTAGTTAAAAATTAATCTGTTTTGGTTTTAAAAGGAATTCAACTCTTTTTCATTTTAAATTAAAATATTCTTTAGTTGATATATTATTACATTTTTCGTTGGGAATCCATTTTTTTTATTGAAAGTTAAACGACATGGCTAAAAGATGAACTTTTGTTCAAAATTAATTCTTTTGCTAAAGATTCATAATTTTTGTTGAAAATTTATCTCTTTTGTTGTTGAAATATCAAAGCTATTACAATTTTTGTGAAGAATTCATCTTTTTTTGTAGAAGATTCAACTATTTGGTTCAAAATGAAATTTCTTGTGGTAATTGTGATTTGAGATCTGAAATCTTTAAAAATCTTTTCGAATTTTCTCAAGAATGTTTTGAAAATTATATTTATATAACCTTAAAAATAAATAAAATTAAAAAATAAGTCGTTATTCCAAATTTACATTTTGTATTAAAAAATTAGGTTTCCCCTCAAATTATAAATAATAATAATAATCATCATATTAATAAACTATTAATTATTATAATTGTCTTAACCCCTCGCGTGATATTGACGCAATTAGTATTACGCAGAATAAATATGTGTACAACGTAGCATCGACGCAATAGACCTTCCAGATTACAAAGTACGATGATTTTATAAAACTTCTTTGACGGCATCGAGTAGAATGTGCACTTTTGTTTTAAACTTGGAAATGAAAAGTTATAAATTCACTGCATCTGTAATTTTTTGGCGCTGATAATACAATTAGAAAAAATAGCGCATTCTACAATAGTATTGTAAAATTTATGATTAAGACCTTTGGAAATAAAAAACTTTGAATTGATAGTCGTAACATATAAATAATTTTTGATTTAATGCAATAATCCTTCAAATTGAATAATTTCAAATTGTGAGAATGTAATCTGGATAGTCAGTATTAAGTTTGAAGAATTAATTTTAAATCGAAAGTGTTCAAAATTATTTGGTATTAATGTTATTTTTTTGATATTAAACAAATAAGAAGCCTTCGAAATTAGACAAACTGGAAATGAGAAATACCTAAAGTTATACACTTTCAAAGAGGGAGCAGTAAATATTGAATATTGAACAATTTGTACACTTAGCCTATAAAATTTAAAACGCAAATTTTTTTTTGTTTTCAAAATGGAAAATTTTTTATTCAAGGCAATCACGATTTAATCAAACTTTAAAAATTGTAGACTTGCAAAAAGGAAAAGTTTAATAGAGAACAATTTTTAATTAGACACCTTTAAAATGGAAATGTTTAATCTCGAACTTACAAGACTAAAATGTTTTAAATTAGACACAAATTCAAAATGTCGGAATGAAAGATTCAAATTTAATAATTACTTTAAATAAAAAACCTGAACAATTGAACGATTCAAAATAAAAATAGCACAATTTTAAAGTAGCTTTAAAATTGAAAAAAAAATTTTAATTTATGTCTTAAAAATGAAAACATGCAACATCCAAAGGTTCAAAATTGAGTTATTTTAAATTCGAAAATCTAAATTGATCGTTTCAAGCTTAATTTCTTTCAAATTATAAAACGTTTAAAGTTAAGATTTTAAAGTTGTACAATTTCAAGAGGAATCATGGTAATCTACTTTTAATTATTAATCGGCAATGCAACATTTCCCAAGCGTTATATGGCGCGCATAATAATGCTGCTAATTAATAATTAACTCACCTGTCCGTGCGTATCACCGCAAGGTCTTCCAGGCTGAAATATCAGTGCTAATCCGAAGTCGGCTATGCATGCACTCATGTCAGCCTTTATAAGAACGTTTTTAGACTTAAAATCTCTATGAGCAACAGCCGGTTTATATCCGTCTGCTTTATTAGCCGGAATCTCTTCATGGAGATGCATCAAGCCTCTGAAAATGTTAATAAATTAAATCTATTGTTCTCTAAACAATATAAACTTAGAATTGAATCAATTTAAAAAAAAAACAGGGTAGCCGTTTTAAACTAGGTAAAAAATTCCCAGTAATTTGAAATTATTAAAATTGCACTGCAAATTAATGTACTCAAAATGGAACTCTTGGATTTTAAACTTTTATGACTAAACCTAAAATTGTTTTTCTTCAAATGCTCAATAATTTACACATATAAAACGGAATAAATTGAACAGTTCAAAGGTTTCTGGTTAAACATATAAATACGCGCTATCATTGTCAATGCTCTAATTCGAAGAATGAATCAATAAACTTGTAAATATTCAATATTATATCATTTTAAGCAATTTTTTGTTAGAACCATTAAAAATTGAACAATTCAATTTTTTGTAATCTTAAGATTTTTTAAATTAGAAGTTAAAATATTTTTATTGTAAATGGTTTCAAATTATTATTTGATCAACTGTTATTTATACATCCATATCGAAAACTTAGGAAAATTTTATTATTCGGGAATTTTTAATTGTCGGCCACTTCTAACTCCACGAGTATTGTATTTGACAAATTTTATTTTTCAGGATTTTTTAGACGTCCATAAAAATTTTGGTGAAAAAAATCATTTTTGGTAAAACATGCAACTGTTTGGTTGAAAATTATTCTGTTTTACTTGAAGATTTAACTACTTGGTTGAAAGTTGAACTACTTTGTTAATAATTAGTTTTTTTCTGGTAGAAGATTCATTATTTTAATTGAAAATTCCTCTCTTTCGTTGAAAATTTAAATATTGTGTTGACATCTTTTTTTTCAGATAAATCTATATAATTGCAAATTGAACTGTTCCATTTTTTGTTGAAAACTGATTTTTAGTTGAAAAAAGGTTTTGTTGGGAATTCTTCAATTTGGTAGAATTAAACTTTTTTAATGTAAAAATATTTGTTGGTCGAAAATTCAACTACTTTGTTTAAATTTAAATTAATTTGGCTAAAAATTTAAGTATTTTGTTGAAAATTCGTTTTTTTTTTTTTTTTATCAAAATAAATCTTTACAACAGAAAATTTAAATATTCCATTTCTGGTTGAAAATCCAATTATTTTGTTGAAAATGCGGTTTATTCTGTATTAGATATTAATATTTAACTGATAACTATTCAATTTTCGGTTGAAAATTCATCTTTTTTAGTTGAAAAATCAACTATTTGGTATGAAAATCATGTATTTGGTTGAAAATTCGTCTTTTTGGTATTGGTTTGAAAGTTCATCTGTTTTGGTATAAATTACTTTTTTTTTGTTGAAATTGCAACTGTTTTTCGTTTGTTTTTTTTTATCAAAATAAATCTTTATAACAGAAAATTTTAATATTCCATTTCTGATTGAAAATCCAATTATTTTGATGAAAATGCGGCTTATTCTGGATTAGATATTAATATTTAACTTATAACTATTCAGTTTTCGGTTGAAAATTGATCTTTTTTAGTTGAAAAATCAACTATTTGGTTGGAAATTCGTCTTTTTGGGATTGGTTTGAAAGTTCATCTGTTTTGTTATAAATTACTTTTTTTTGTTAAAATTGCAACTGTTTGGTTGATAATTAGTCTTTTTTGGTTAAGGATTCAATTATTTTTTGGAAAATTCGTCTTTTTTGGAATAATTCTACTGTTTTTATTAAAATTCAAAATATTTTTTTTAGTTGAAATATCAACTACAGTTTTCATTGAAAATGTATACTTTTCGGTTGGGAACACAACTACTTCGTTAAAAGTTGAACTCTTTTGTTAAAAAATCATTTTTTGGTTGAAGATTCTTCATTTTAGTTGAAAATTTATCTCATTTTTAACGTTAAAATTGGTAAATTATTCAACTTTTAACAGATTCAGAACAATCTTGTAAAATCAATAATTAATTTATATTATTAAACTTATTTTAGAATGAATTATATCGCGTGATACGAATTTTGTGATACTTCAAATGATTGGATAGATTTTTCTTCTAAAAATTTGTTAAATTTCCGGCCAAACAATAAATTCACAGTCATTTCCCGGTTTTCCGATCCAGCGACCACCCCGAAAAAAAAGAGTAATACCTCGCCATAGATTCGGCAATTCTACACATTTCAGGCCACGAAACAACGTTCGCTTTGAGATAATCGCAGAGGGAGCCCTTTTCGTGATAAGCCGTGATGAGCCAGAACTCTGCTTGTAGATTATCGCCTCTTTTTTCTACGCCGATGTAATGTAAAATATCCTCATGGTCCATGTGAGCAAGTTTGAAAATCTCTTGTTCAGTTTGCCAGGACTGCTTATCCTGCATGGGAAACACTTTCACGGCGATAACATCATTTTTGAACTGAGCCTTCCAGACGGCTCCGAATCGACCTCGGGCTTTGATCTCGAGAAGTTGAATAGGACGCAGGCCCAAATTTGGCGAGGGGTTCGGCAGAGGGAGCGGCTCCAAGGTTGGGACCTTTTTAAATTTTCACTCGTTAGTACCGGGTTGTAAAAAAAGAGAATTTTTGGGTTCTATTAAGTAGTGGGTTACCTCATTAAAGTATCCCAGTTTTCTTCGACGGTAGCACCAGAACATAAGAGGCAAGCCAACCATCACAAACAGTGCAGGAATCGCTACCGATATTAGAAGTGTTATCACTTGTTGATCCGGATTTGGAACTGGCTCGATTTCTGTGGAAAATGCAGTAAGTATCAAGTCCCGAAATCCCTCTTTCTTGGATTTGTTCAAAGGTTTCAAATATTTTACGCGATCCAAATTAATCATTTCCATTTGCAACCACTCGACTTTTGAGTTGCACCAAATTTCAGCAATTTCAAACGATTTCAAAAATTTCGAAAGATTTTACAGGATTTCATAACAATTTCACAAAAATTTCAAAGATCTCACAAAGATTTCAGAGTTCAAATTATTCACAAAGATTTTACAAAAATTATGAATATTTTACAAAAGCTTCAAAAGATTTCACGAATGTTTTAAAGATTTCGAAGATTTATCAAAGATTTTAAATATTTCAAAAATGTTAAAACGTTTCAAAGATTTTGAAATATTTCATAAAGAATTCACAAAAATTTCAAATATTTCACAAATGTTTTAAATGTTTCAAAATACTTCAAAGGATTTCTAAAGATTCCAAATATTTTAATTGATTACACTAAGAGTTCAAAGAGTTTGAAAGGTTTCAAAACTTTAGAAGAAGATTTCACAAAAATTTTTAATATTTCAAAAGATTTCAAACATTCAGAACAATTTCATAACGATTTCAAAAGATTATTATACAAGATTTAACCCTTAGCCGACACACTTCTGGCGCCAATCATAGCTGACACACTGGGACGTTTTCGACCCCAGCCACATAATCGTCTATTCTAAGTGAACTAAGCGGTTTTTTATCGTAAAAAAATTCACAGTTGTATATTAACTACCCTCTTTTAAGACAATATGAGTGCGATGCCAAAAATTTTCAATTTAATTTGTTAAAAAAAATATAATTTGCAAAAAACTCCGAAAAATGACCAGTTTTACTTAATAAGGCCCGGTCACGAACGACCCCAGTGTGTCGGCTAAGGGTTAATAACGAGTTCAGAAAAATTTCAAAGATTTTACAAAGATTTCAGAGTGCAAATATTTCACAAAGGTTTTACAAAAATTACGATAGATTTTTAAAAAATTACGAATATTTTACAAAGGTTTCAAGCGATTTCACAAAAAAGTTTCAGATTTGGAAGATTTCAAAATATTTCAAAAAATTTCAGACGTTGGAAGGTTTCAAAGATTTAAAAATATTTCACAACGATTTCACAAAAATTTCAAAGATTGCAAAAGATTTTAGAAGATTCCATAACGATTTCACAAAAATGTCGAATATTTTACAAAGGTTTCAGAATTCAAATATTTTACAAAAGTTTTACAAAAATTTAGAAAAATTTCAAAAAAATTCCGAATATTTTACACAGGTTTCAAAACATTTCACACAAAGTTTCAAGATTTGGAAGACTTCACAAAGGTTTTAAATATTTCAAAAGATTTCAAAGATTTTTAATGGTTTCGAAGATTAAGAAATATTTCACAAAAATGTCACAAGGGTTTTCTCAAAATTTCAAAAACTTCAACGACTTTACAAAAGCTTCAAAATATTTCATGAATTTTTTTTAACATTTCGAAGATTTATCAAAGATTTTAAATATTACAAAAATGTTAAAACGTTTCAAAGATTTTGAAATATTTTATAAAGATTTCACAAAAATTTCAAATATTTCACAAATGTTTTAAATGTTTCAAAATACTTACGCTAAGAGTTCAAAGAGTTTGAAAAGTTTCAAAAGTTTAGAAGAAGATTTCACAAACATTTTTTATATTTCAAAAGATTTCAAAGATTCAGAACAATTTCAAAAGATTACTATACAAGATTTGATAACGAGTTTAGAAAAATTTCAAAGATTTTACAAAGATTTTAGAGTGCAAATATTTCACAAAGGTTTTACAAAAATTACGAAGATTTTACAAAGGTTTCAAGAGATTTCACAAAAATGTACAAGATTGGGAAGATTTCAAAATATTTCAACAAATTTCAGACGTTGGAAGGTTTCAAAGATTTAAAAATATTTCATAACGATTTCACAAAAATTTCAAAGATTGCAAAAGATTTCATAACGATTTCACAAAAATTTGAAAGATTTTAAAATATTTCTTAACGATTTCACAGAAATTTCAAAGATTTTACAACGATTTCAGAATTCAAATATTTTACAAAGGTTTACGAAAATTTAGAAAGATTTCAACAAAATTCCGAATATTTTACACAGGTTTCAAAATATTTCACACGAATTTTCAAGACTTGGAAGATTTCACAAAGGTTTTAAATATTTCAAAAGATTTCAAAGATTTTTAATGGTTTCGAAGATTGAGAAATATTTCACAAAAGTGTCACAAGGGTTTTCTCAAAATTTCAAAAACTTCAACGACTTTACAAAGATTTTACAAAAATTTCGAAATATTTCAAAGAACTTGAAATATTTTACAGAGGTTTCAAAATATTTCATAAAATTTTTTAATATTTCGAACATTTTACAGATTTTTAATATTTCAAACGATTGAAAAAGATTTCACTAAGACTTCAAAGATTTCGAAAGGTTTTGAAGATTTAAAAATATTTGATAACGATTTTACAAAAATTCAAAGACTTCAAAAGATTTGACCAGATTTCGAAAGATTACAAAAAATGTCAAATAATTGATAATGATTTCACAAGGTTTCAAAGATTTCACGGAGTCTTGTATACCAGATTTCAAGAGTGATCAACCTCTCAGGACTCAATGATTTTGAATGTGAAGCATTGAAATAAATAATCGAAATTTAAAGTTTTAAAAATTCAATTACAAAAATTAAACGTAAAAATGAGGGGGAAAGGCATTAACTTTTTCGAATCCGTTTCGTAACTGAGGGAGGATATTAAAAAAACAACAAATGTGCTACGTAAAATTAAAAATCTCTCTCCTAGTAATTCCTGATATCGTCCTCTTTTGAAACACTGGATACGCCTTCATTAGTCTTCCAAAATTCGAATATATTTCTATTTTTCAAAGTTAAATATAAACCTCAAAAACTTACAGACACCTGCATTACTGTACAATTAATTGATCATAAACTGAAAAACAGTATGTAAAATAAAGAAACTGTTACACTATTGTTCATTAATGCCTTTCATTGTGAAGTTGGTTTTCGCAATGCAAATAACAATGCCCAAGCCAACTTCACACCGGAAAATATGAATGAAAATTAATTAAGCAACGCAATGAATGAAGCCGTAAATTTTGATAAATTCTTTCCTTCATATAAACTCTTTTCTCATTCACACTTAATATTTATACTGGCTCTTTATTATGATTTACCGTTTCTAAATTTACAACCAATGCGTTAAAATGTCGCATTCTGTTTACCGAAGTGATAAATATGTAAGCGCTTGACGGACAGAACACTAATTATCTTCTCTCTCAAATTTATTCTTTTGTCTTGTACATATAAAAAACAAACTATTTATTACCTTTAACTGGGGGAGGAGGCTCTGTAGGCTGTGGATCCCAAGTGAAATTTTGGTTGCACATGTTGCCATCGCAGCAACAGAAAAACATTTGCTGTTTTCTGTCTGCACTTTTTTCCACACAATGTGGTTTGTCGTAACAATCTTTACTATCTAAGAAACATCCCTGGAAAATTACAAAAAGCCGCCTTTAGTACTGCCAATAATGAATTCAAATATATATATATATATTTTTTAATTTTCAGAAAGGGAACAAACCTTTAAGACAATCTTCGATTCTTTAAGGGCACTGTCATATTTCCAGAGAACGAAACAGTGATTTCGTTTGTCTGGCTCGCTCGGAGCACATTCTTCTCTTCCAGAACATCCATCTTCGCCCTCAATGCACTTGGTTGAATTAAAAAATTCACAATGTGTGGAACCTTTGATGTCATGTCCTAAAGTCATACCTGTATAATGAAATAAATTAAATTAAAAGACTTACATAAAAAACAAGAATCACTGAAAATTATCAACAGATATTGTTCTGCACTTTCATAAAAATTTTAAATAAAAGTAGTTGCGAAAAATGATATAAACTTCTGGTCACAGAAAATATGTTTACTTTCAGTTTTCGCAAAGTACATGCATATTTATAAAGATATAAATTCATTATGGTGTCATATAAAACAAATAAATTGCCTCGAAGAGAGGTGAGAACTCGATCTTCTTAGTATTGCACAATTGAATAAAAAAGTTAATGAATTCAAGTAATAATAATAATTGGCCTTCAAATCTAAATATTAGCTTCGCACATTTTGCAAAGCCTCTTCACATATATTTATAAATTAAATCAGTTTTTTTTTTAAGGGGAATCTCATAAATTTCAAAAATAAAGTGATAACAGATAAACATCCACGTCGAGAATCAGCATAATAATTTATGATTTAAAATATAAAAATGATATGGAATTTCCAAATGAATCAGATGAATTAAATTAATTTATACATTCAAATGAAGATTCCTCTTTTGGAAATAACAGATAATAAGGCTGCAGATAGATGCTTCGCTTATCTCTCAAGGATGTTGCAAATCGCAATGTCATTTGATTTTCGGCTACCCATCCCTAACATTGAATTTGTGATAAATTCTTTGATAATTGATGAGAAATGGTTCAAGCCTCACAGTCCCTATGATATAAAATATAGGAACCAAAGGGTACTTTTTGTCACGCTCATAGGGAATTCGATAAAGTTTATAAATATTTAAAGTGAATTTTAGAAAAATCATATGAATTAATTTTTTTTTTTAATTTACAAAAAATCCATTGAATTAATTAGAATTGCGTAAACTTAGAATAATTTAAGTTAATTGAAAGAAATTCAAAAGAATTCCAAAGAATTTAGAAAGTTCAGGGTAAATTAATAAGAATTCAGGCTGAATTCCAAAAAATAATGTACAATCTCTTCAAATCTTTGAAACTCTACTAATTTCTAACCAAGGAAAGAATTTAGAAGAATTCAGGGTAAATTAATGAGAATAAATTATTCAAAATCTCTTCAAATCTTTGAAACTCTACTAATTTCTAACCAAGGAAGTGACTAATGACTACAAAACAAATCAAGTCAAATTCAAAATAATTCAAATGAATTGGAACAAAAATTAAATCGAGAAATTCCATTGAACACAATAAAATTTGAGTTAATTTAGAGTAATTTAAGGACAACTAGAAGAATCCGATGGAATTTATTTTAAAAAATCACTGAATTAAAAAGAAACAATCAAATGAATTCAAAACAGTTCATAAATACGAAAAAATTCATTGAATTGAGTAAGTTTGAAATGATTTTAAAAAATTAAAGAGAATTCAAAAGAATTTGATGAAATGCCTAAGAATTTAAGAGACTTCAAGATGAATTAAAAAAAAACTTTTGTAAAATCCACTATATTGAGTGAAATTCAGTGAATTTAAAAGAATTAAAAAAGATTTAACAGAATTCCAGATAAATAATAAGAATTCAGGGTGAATTTCAAATGAATTGCAAACAATATTCGAAAATCTCTTGAAATCTTTGAAGTCCCTCACTTCTTGTGAATAAATTCTTTAAAATCCATTAAAACATTATGAAATTCCGTGAAATTACATGAAATCTGATGATACTTCCTGAAATCCTGGAAATTTTATTAAAATACCTCGAGAGCTCTTAAAGCCCCATAAAATAATTGAAAAAATGTCTGGTAATTTTTTACAATACCCTTAAATATTTCAAATCCTTTTAAATCCCATCAAATTACTGAAATTCTTTAAAACTTCCTTCGTAATCTTTTCAAATAACCTAAAATATCTAAAATCCTTTAAAATCTTTTGAAGTGTTTTAAGATCTTGAAAATGCCGAGGAATTTGAAAAAATATTTTAAAATATTGTAAATCCTCTGATCATTTTGTCAATTGATCCTCAGAACCAATTGAATAAAAACTTTTAAAATTTCATAAAAATCCATTAAATTAAGTAGAATTGAGTAAATTTAGAAGAATTCAAAAGAATTCCAAAGAATTAAGGATAAATTAATAAGAATGCGGGGTAAATTCTAAAAAATAATTTAAAATCTCTTCAAATCTTAGAAGACCTATGAAGCTACGAAGTACCATATACTTCTATTCAATATATTCTTTAAAATCCACTAAAATATTATTAAATCCCGTGAAATTCTATGAAACCTGGCGATATTTCCTGAAATCCTGGAAAATTTATTAGAATACCTTGAGGGCCTTAAAATCCTTTAAAATCATTGAAATCCTCGAAACTCTCATAAAACCCTGTGAAATCTTTAAAATATCTTAAAACCTTATAGGTCCTATAAAATCGTTCCATAGCTTCCAAAATTCAAAAAAGTCTTTATCCTTAAATATTTAAAATGCCTTGAAATCCCTTCAAATTAACAAAATTAATGAAAAATTCCTCGGAATCTTTTAAAATTCCCTAAAATATTTCAAATTACAAGATCCTGAAAATACTTCAGAAGTTTTAAGAATACCCTAAAATATTAAAAATCCCTTCGAATCATTGAAATCTATTAAAAATATCTCGGAATCTTTAAAAAGACCCTGAAATATTTCAAAAGAATTCAAGACAATTCAGAAATAGGTACAGACCTGAACTGAATAGTGATTAACCCATGAGTTAATTTATTCAAAGAAAAGTGACATTATTAAAAATTACATTAGAAAATGTAATGAATAAAATAAAATAGGGTACTTTAGAGACCTAAACAAAATATAGGGTATACTAAGGGCCCTGAAGGTTTAAATTAAACAAAAATGTTATTTAATATCTCTAAACTCATCCACGTAAGCCTAAAACAACCTTCTTGATTTTGTTGCGAAATCTTTTTCACTGCTTAGACTCCATATTTTAAAACTGAAATTAGGTGCAATATACGCTTCAAGATTCAAAATACATCACTACTAGGAGATTTAAATGTCAATACAGTAATTTGCATTAAAATAATATATTTATAGAGTTACATAATTATATCTAATGATTGCTATTGAATTATTGATTTTTTGAAGTATTCAAAGATGAACAATATTACAGAATAAATATAAAAGTCTCAAGATTTAAGATTTTAAACTTTAAGCACTGCAGTTTAAAATTGAATACATTTTTTTAATAAACATTTTTTGAATTAACCAGAATGACAATTTTAACTTAAAAAAATGTACATTAAAGCGTTAAAAGCTGACTATTTTCAAAGAAATGATTGAAAACAATTAAATGGAAATCTTCAAATTTCAATGATTTTTTAATCTAAACCACAACAATAAAAAACTAAGAACTTGAAATTGTAAATTTTTATTTTAAAAGGTCAAACTAATATCCGTTTAAATTTGAAGCGTTCAGAATTAGGAACGGAGACTTGAATACATAATTTGGAATGGCCCATTCACCAACTCAACCGCATCACAGTGTCCAATTTATTTCAAATAGCAAAATTAAAAAAAAACAGCATTTGAAATTATTAGGGATTAAATTGAATTTAAAAAAATTGAAATCTGCCTTTTTAAAAGTATATCACATTTCACAAATAATTTACTTCAATGGAATTTAAAAAAATCGGCTAATGACGAACTAGAGTTTCTAGAGCTTCCGTACTTTAAGATTTAAGTTAACACATTGCTAAATTAGTTTCAATTAACGGAAGGTAAAAATAAATCTAAATTTGACAAAACAACACATTTCTTATTCTGTGCAAACATTGATTTTTAAGATACCCAATTAATAAGTAATAATATGAACATAAAAATAAGCAAATAAAAAATAATGTCTTCTGGAAATTTGAATTTATTTTTTTTTCATATAGGGTGGCCGAAAACTTCATTTTGAAAATTCCCTGACTAATTTTTTATTTACCCTGACCATTAATATTTAATCTAAAAATCACAATTTTGAAAGCTCTTTAAATTTCCTTGGAATATTTTAAAATACCCTAAAATATTTCAAATACTTTTAAATCTTTTGAAATCCCTTGCAACTTTGTTAAGTTCTTCAAAATTCCCTGGAAGTTTTAAAAATACCTTAAAACCTTTAAAATCCCTTGAAATAACTTTAAATTATTGAAATCTATTGAAAATTCCTTGAAAACTTGTAAAGCACCGTAAAATACTTAAAATCCTTTGAAACTTTTTAAAGCACCTGCAAATTCCTTGGAATTTTTAAAAATACCCTAAAATCTTCAAAATCCTTTGGAATCCCTTCAAATAATTTAAATCTACTTTGAAATCCCATTAAATGATTGGAATCCATTCAAAATTTTAAAGAGTTTTTTTAAATACCCTAAAATATTTCACTTGAAAATTCCTTGGAACTTGTTTAAATGCCCAAAAAATCTCAAATCATTTAAAACCTTTTAAATCCTATCATATTACCGAAATGAATTCAAAATTCTATGGAATCTTTTGAAGTACCCTACAATATTTCAAATCCTTTAGAATCTTTCGAAATCCCTTTTAATTACAATTACCCTAAAAAATGGTAAATCCTTTAAAATCTTTTTAAAATTCCTGGGAATTTTTAAAAAATACCATGAGATCTTTAAAATCGTTTGGAATCTCTTCAATTCCAAATCCCTTTTAGAAATTCCTGGGAATCTTTTAAAATGCTCTAACATATGTATTTCAATTCCGTGGAGTCTTTTAAAATACCCTAAAATAATTCAAATACTTTGAACCTTTTCAATTAAAGCTCTAGGAAATTCCTTGGAATTTTCAAAAATAACCTAAATTCTTCAAAATCATTAGCAATCCCTCCAAATTATTGAAATCAATTCAAAATTCCAAGAAATCAATTAAATGCTCTAAAATATTTTAAATCTTTAGAAATCCCTTGGAATTTTTTAATGCTCTTCAAAATTCCTTGTAATTTCTTTAAATGCCCTAACAAATTTCAAATTCTTCGAAATCTTTTGAAGCTCTTTAAAATTGCTGGGAAGTTTTAAGAATACCATAAAATCTTTAAAATCCTTTGAATTCCCTTCAAATTATTGAAATTCTTGACTTTGGGCTCCCTCCAAATTACTGAAACCAATTCAAAATTACAAGGAATCTTTTATATACACTAAAATATTTGAAATCCTTAAAAGATTTTTGAAATCCCTGGAAATTTTGTAATGTTTTTGAAAACTCCTTGGAATTTGTTTAAATGCCATAAAAAATTTGTAATCCTTTGAAATTACTTGGAAATTTTTTGAAGCTCTTTAAAATTCCGGGGAAGATTTAAAAATACCTCTGAATCTTTCAAATTCTTTGGAATATCTTCAAATTATTGAAATCTATTACCCTAAAAAATTGCAAATTCTTTAAATTAGTTTTTCCTGGAAACTTTTTAATGCTCCTTAAAATTCCTTGAAAGATTTAAAAATACCTTAAAAGTCTGGAAAATATCTTGGAATACTTTAAATTGTTGAAATCTATGAAAAATTTCTTGGAATCTTTGCAGTCACACTATATTATTGTAAAACCTTTGAAACTTTTTAAAATTCCTTGGTAGTTTCAAAAATGATAGAAATCTGTATCTGGCATTTTTGACAAAACCCTAAAATATTTCAAAAGAATTCAAGCAAATTCAGAAAAAGACCTTCCCTTAATTTCAATATTATTATCATTATTTCAATAAATGCGACTGTATTTTGTAATATATAGTACACCATGATCCAAACTATTTGTATTATTTTGGAGCAATATCTCTTATACGTAATGCAATACATCCAAAATAAAATTACTAAAACTGCAATTATTTTGTTATCTTCCAAAATTTTAAAAATTGCACGCTTCGCATATCTCTTAAAAGATTTAAATTCAGGTTTTATTTCTCCGAATAGTACAATTTTGTACTTGGCCATTGCGAAGACGAACGAATGATTAAATCTATATCAGTATCAATTAAAAGAAGATAAAAATAGGTCACCTTTGCAAAACAATACACTTATTACCCGATAAAAACATGGAAACATGATTCTCAAAATTCCAAAAAAGGACAATAAACCACTTCCTCGTCCTCATCAACACCAGGTCGTATTATTATTGTATAAAAATGATATCGGAATAGTTAATTAGATTAAACCTCAAGCTTACTTTTCAGTCAAGAATCCAAGAAATATCAAATTTCTCGGGAGAAATTGCCTCAGGCCAAGGAAAGTGTATTGTTTTGACGAACCAGGGAGATGAAGAAGCTTAAATTTAGAAGTACTCGTAGCGTGTAAATAAACGGGAGAAAACAACGGATAAAAAGCAGACTAGTTCCAATTACCTAATAATCCTAGGAAGAGATATGGCAGTATCGTCAC
Source organism: Andricus quercusramuli (assembly GCA_932178445.1). Lineage (NCBI taxonomy): Eukaryota > Metazoa > Arthropoda > Insecta > Hymenoptera > Cynipidae > Andricus > Andricus quercusramuli. The sequence continues at coordinate 35,309 of CAKNXH010057431.1, forward strand.
ATACGCGGACATCGTGAATGGATCACAGAATCATACCAGTAATTTTGAGTCTATTAGCTATTAAGCAAATTGTAGTTTCATCCACCGACACATCTCTTTCTCCCTCTTCCTCACGCACTCCAACACCAATCCGTGGAACACACTCGGCACACGAAAACGAATTCACTTCATTTTCTTCGCGAAATTTAACCGCGGATTCACCACAAAACCTTAAGATGACGACAATCGGTAGGCTTCTGTTAAATTTCACAACCGATTACGCCCATCGCACTCCGAGATTTCAGCCAAATTAGAGGAAATTGAACATTTTTGTAATTACTATAAAAATACACGCCAGACGCACGGAGCAGGGAAATAATAGACAACCTTCCACAATTTCGACGCGCCCACCCACGGGCACCTTTTTTCTACCGTGCTACGACAATGCAGATTCTAAAAAAACAGTTGGTTGATCCAAAAGAAAAAGAGAATGTCATTGGTCATGTAAAATTCGATTCACAAATCGGGATGAAGAGTTGGTGGAAGAACATTTATACGTTTCTGATTCGTTGAGTTTTGCGCGATCTGACGGCGATGTGCGGAAGTATAAATAGGGGAGCCTACCAGCGAACTGGTGGCGCTAGCTGTTTTAGCCACAGTTGCGCGAAAATTCAAATTGGATGAATGTGACATCACTTTTTTCTTTATACAAATTAATCATCAAAGCTTATATTTTATTCATACAAAAAAGTAAAAGTGGAAGTCATTCAGTTTCAAAGAAAAATTCAATATCTAAATCACTGGCCAGTTTTGGTTGTGCAGTTCTGAATTTCACAAATATTACATTATTGTCTACTAAAAGAAGGTTTCAATGTACAATTTTCATCAGTTTTCTACATTTTTACGTCGAAGACTAACAAATTCCATAAGTTCGGGTTGAAAAATAAATTGTTTGTATAAAATTAATATATTTGGCTTGAAAATTCAACAATTTGGCTGACACTTTTTTTCTTCCTTGGCTGAAAAATCTTTCTAGTTGAAAATTCAACCTTTTTTATTGAAAATTCATCTTTTTTGGGCGAATTCTACTGTTTCTTATTGCAAAATATTTTTTTGGTTACATTTTTTGGTTAAAAATTCAACCTCTTCGTTTGGAAGTTAATTTTTGAAGTCGAAAACTTAAATATTTTGTTGCGAATCCTTTTTTTTTTAATGGATTTTTTTTTCAATTGAAAATTACAGTATTCTATTTTTGGTTAAAGATTTATTTTTTTAAGTTAAAGTTTCCACTATTTATTTGCAAATTCATTCATGAACATTTTTTAAATAGGAAACTTACTCTTCTGATGAAGATTCGTTCTTTTGCATAAAATTAATTTTTTTAAATTGAAAATTCCAGTATTTCATTTTTAGTTAAAAATGTATCTTTTTCAGTTGAAAATTTAACTATTTGTTCGAAAATTTATGTATTTTGTTGCAAATTTGTCTTCTTGTTTGGAAATTCAACTACATATTTATTTGAAATTCGTTTTTTCTTCTTTTTGAACTTTTATTTTTTTAATTAAAAATATAAATATTCAATTTTTTTGAAAATGTATCTTTTTTAGATAAAAATTCAACTATTTGGTTCAAAAATTATATATTATATTGAAAATTCGACTTTTTCATGGAAAATTAATCTTCCTGGTTAAAAATGTATTTTTTAAATTAAATGTTCATGTCTTTGGTTTTAAAAATAACTATTCCTTTGAAATTTTTTTTTTTTTTTGCTTGAAAATGTACCTTTTTTACTTGAAAGTTCTTGTATTTTGTTAAAAATTCGTCTTATCTGGTGAAAAATTATTCTTATTGCTGGAAATTTATCTTTTTGGTTGAAAATTCAGTTCTTCTGTTAAAGATTCATTTTTTCAACTGAAAATTTAATGACTTTACTTTTTGTTCAAATTTGATTTTTTTTAGTAAAGAATTAATTACTTTAGTTGAAAATTCAACTATTTTGTTGAAAGTTCTTTTTTTTTTTTTGTCGGAAAGGTATATTTTTTTTAGATAATAATTCATTCCTTTCGTAGAAAATTCAACTATTTGGAAAAAATTCGTTTTTGTACTCATAGAAAACAGTTATGAAAACATGTACTTTAAAAAAAAAATTTTGTTTTTCTTATTTTTTATTAAGTTTAATTTTAATTATTCATTTTATTTTCAATATCGTTAGTCACTCACCAATGATAGTTTTCAAATTAAACCCTCAAAGACAGAAGAATTTCAGATAAATAATTATTTAAATTTTTTAAATAAAAAAATATCATCTTTTGGTTTTAATATGGTCTTATAAAGAAGAGCTTAGATTTCTTCATTTAAGAAAAAGTTAGAGCAAGAGGTTTGTTGAAATGAAATGTCGTATCGAATGTATATTCACAGAAAAAATATTTAACATCTGCTAAAAACTGCACTTAAATTTGCCGAACTGTTAAAATCTGGTTTTTGGTAGTTAAACATTTTTTTTTAATTGTAGAACTTGATGAATTTGTATTCAATTGAAAAGTTATGAGGACCAGTTGTAAATCTTGTCTGAATTTTTGTCCTGTCTAACAATGATTTTTATAATCTCTAACATAATCGCAATTGTTATTTAAATTTAAACATAAGAATTTCCAATGTGAACAGATTCTAGCACATTCTAGCTTTAAATATAGAATAATTTTGTAGATGTTAGACGAACAATTGTATTTCCAATTTCGTATATTGCAAGATAAGAGGGGAATGAGGGAGGAAGGGGAAGTTTTTGGAGAATAGAGCAAATAGGAATTTGAAAAAAAGGGGGAATGTAGGAAAGACTCTGAAATTTGAATTTTCGCAGTACTTTGACTTGAACAGCTATCGCTACCTATCGGCAGGTACAGAAAAGCACCATATTTCTATAATCATCTGATTTCTATAAAGTGTGTATTTCGCGTCGTGACGTCAGCGGGCAAGATGTCTTGACGCTGAGGGTCAAGCAAAAACTTGATTTTTTAATAACTTACAAAAAAAATGATAATTCACCATAAGTATATTCGGATATCATTTTTTATTTTTCAAAAGCTATTCAATTGAATGATAAAATTGATATTTTTTTTTGTAACGACTTTGGTATTTAATTGAATAGCTTTTGAAAAATGAAAAAATAATATCCAAATATATCCTTATTGTAAAAAATAATTGTTTTCCAAGGTAATTTTTTTTTTTTTTTTTAGATTAAGTTAATTTAGACTACGTTTCGTCCCATAGGATTGGTATTATTGTTTGGCTGATTTGAATGGTTTGAATCATCAGTACCGGGAAATTCAAATTCACTTTCAGTTCATACTCCCGGAAACAATAACCAGAAATGTTAACATCCTTCTACCAATTCAAAAAAAAGGTTGTGCATTTTTAAATGGTTCACATTCCAGAATTCATATTGAAAAATTCTGGCCTTCAATGAAGTGCTCGGAAATCGGAATTGATCAAATAAAAAATTTGAAGCTTAAATATTGCTTACTCATAAATTATAATACTTCACAATATAAAATTCAGACCGAAATTAAAAAATAGAAAAATATTACGTAAAAATAAAAAAAAATGAATTATAATCTCTTTTATTGCATACTTCATGCTTCATGTCATTCAAATATTCATGATGCATCTATCATCGATTATCGTTGCACTTACGTGCTGCAATTCTGCAGACATATATTGCAAAATATATGAAAGATTTTTGAAATTTCTGTATAAGAAACTTTAAAAGAATTCCTATAATAATATTTATTAATTAATTTCTGAGATAATTAATAATATTTTTTCAGAATAAATAACATTAAAAATTATTTTCTTTAAAAACACATCTGACATTTCTGATATCAAATATAATTCGAATCCCTGACACGATTTATTTGCTTCTATGTATTTTATGCACATGTATAATGTGCATGAAACAGAGAAGTTTTTGTAATAAATTAAATTGAGGAAACGACTTCTGTGCATACTTTCTCCGACTGAGTTGAATTTATCGGTTATCGCTGTATAGATAAGGTTCGTCGGTACTTGCTACCGACTTGTGTCATCTTGTCATTCCTGTCAAGCGTTAGGCGATTTCCGTTTAGCGTGTATGACTAGAATACTAGAAATAAATTGAGTGAACGAGACGTTAAATGTCAGTAATTAACGATGGCGATGCGAGAAGGTGATGCTAAACCGGCTGTGATCATTTTAGGAGGTAACCTAAAAATTTGTATGAAAGTGACAGATGTGTAGGCGTGAGAAAAAAGTTTTACAATTTGAAACATTTGAAATTATAATTCGTTCGGTTTTAAACAGGTTGTGGGTTTATTGGGAGAAACCTCGTGGAGTATTTGGTGGATAATGAATTGGTATCTTTTTTGAGAGTTGTCGACAAAGTTCCTCCTCAGACGGCATGGCTCAATGCGAAACATCAAAACATATTCGACCATCCTTTGCTAGAATTCAGAAGTGCTAATCTAATTAATCCAGGTAATGTATATAATAAGAATAGATTTTTTTAAAGTGGGTATATACTTACCACTATACTACCGAAGAATTATATAGTTGATATATACTTTATAAAAAAAAACGAGGAAAACGCGAGGATTAATTGACTGACACTTGAATTTCCAGGAATCTTATAATCCTCGCGGATTTCCTCGTCCAAAAAGAACACAAGAATTTCCTCGATTATTTTGTCAATAATCCATTATACATATATACTATATATCGAAGAATTAAAAATGATAAGGAATAATTACTACAATACATTTAGATAAAATATTACCAATAGAAACTAGTTATTTCTGTTTTCAGCATAATTTTGGTAAAAAGTCATAGAAAATATTTCTTTAACAGGGTTGCCACAAAATTCCAATTTCGAAATTCCCTGATTTTCCCCTGACCAATTTTATATTTACCCTGGCCCTTCTGAAATTTTTTTTTTAGGTATAAAAACAACTTTACACCTAAAATGTTCATACAAACAAAATTTCTGTTTCTACATTTATTTTAAACACTTTTAGTGACAAGAGCCATACCGAATTTTAAAAGGGGGGATCATCCACAAATTACTCAAGACATACATAAAATACATTAAATTTCAATCAAATAGTTGAGTTTTCAACTAAAAAAAAAAGAATTTGTATCAAAAATGGAAGAATTACATTTTTACCTAAACCAATTAATTTTCAACTAAGAAAAAAATAATTGTCAACAAAATAGTTGAATTATCAACCAAAGTGATGAATCTTCGATAACATTCAACTTTAAATTAAAAACATTTGAATTAGACCAAAAAATACAAAAATGGAATAGTTACATTTTCAGTTTTGATAAATGAATTTCAAACTAAAAAAAAAAGAATTGTCAAGAATTGGTTAAATTTTAAACCAAAGAGATGATTTTTCAACAAAATTATGAATATTCAACACTGAAAAATGAGTTATCAACCAAATAGTTGAATTTTCAACACAAAAGGTGAATTTTCAACTCGAAAAATGAATTTTCTATCAAAATAAACAAATTTTTAACAAAAAACATTAATTTTCAAATAAAAAAGGTGAATTTTGAACTAAACAGTATAATAGTGAAATTTTGAGTACAAAAAATGAATTTCCAACCAAGAAGATTACATTTTTATAATAAAAGATAGATTTACCACAAAAAATGGAATAGTTGAATTTTCAGTCAGAGAAGTGAATTTTTAACTAAAATCATAAAACTTCGACTAAAATATTGATTCTTAACCAAATAATTTAGTTTCCAACCAAAAAAATAACCGTTTACCAAAAAAGACAAGTTTTCAACAAAATAAATTAATTTTTAATTAAAAAAGATACATGCTGAACCAAAAGTAGAATAGTTAGGTTTTTAATTAGAAAAAAATCCATCAAATTGTTCAATTTTTAACAAAATAAATTAATTTTCAACTGAAAAAGATAAATTTTCAATCAAAAATAGAATAGTTATATTTTTAGTTAGAAAAAATGAATTTTCAATAAAAAAATAGAAATTCCAATGTAGTTCAATTTGAACCGAAGAAATTAATTTTTTACCAAAAAGATGATGTTTCAACTAACGAGATTGTTTTTTCTATTAAAAAAAAAGAACAAATTGTCAACTCAAGGTAGTTGCCATGCCACAAATCAGTTCTCTGGAGAACAAAAAAGTTTTATATGATTTTTATAATTGAAATTATATTATCAGTCTTGTCTTGCGAAAGAAAAAACATGTCTTTTAATGAAAAAATTCAAAACTTACGAAAAATAATTATTTTAACAATATGTTTTGTAATTGAATTTTTATTACTGTCGCTTCTTCTTACCAATTTAAAAAAAAAAATTGTTGAATTTTAGTCAATCATGGCTTTTTTCGGGGGGGAAATTTTCCTGCAACTCTACTGTTTCCAATTTGAAAAATAAGTAAAAGTAAACGAAGAAGTTGTAAAGAATGTTTTCCCTGAAAAAATAAGCCATCATTCAATGAAATTCAACCATTAAAGAAAATTAGTAAGAGGCGGCAGTAAGGGAAAATTCATTTGCAAAAAACATTATTGAAATAAATGTTTTTTGTGAATTATGAATTTTTTTTCATTAAAAATAATGTTTTTATAGAATAGTTAAATTTCCAGTAAAAAAATAAATTTTGAATTGAATAAGATAATTTTCAATTTTCAGTTTAAAAAAAAAATACATTTTCAAACAAGAAAATAATTTTCGAGAAAATAATTAATTTGTGAACAAAAAAAACCAAATCAATTTTCAACCAGTTGTGATTTTTAACCAAAAAAGGTGCAATGTCCACCAAAATAGATCAAACCCAAATAGAAGAATTTTTAACAAAATAGTTGAATATTTAACCAAAAAGAACGACTTCTCAAAATATAGTCCTTTTTTTCAAAAGAATAATAAAATTATTTTCAACTTCACTTCATCGAAAATTCCCTGCCTTTGTCTGGTTTTCTCTAACCAGTTTTAAATTCCCTGATTTTCTGAAATTTCCTGACCTGTAGCAACCATGTTTCATTAATATTTGGCAAAGTGAATCCGAAAATTAATCTTTAAACCACTTCAAGTCTCAGTTTTTTTCCAAAACAGTTTCGTGCCAAAATGCTTTCGCAGCAGATGTTCACATTGATTATGTGTTCAACTGTGCTGGAGAAACTAAAAGCGGACAAACGGATCCCGTTTATAGAGAAGGAATTTACAAGCTAAGCATGAATTGTGCCCAACAAGCTGCCAATATCGGCGTTGACCGTTTTATCGAAATTTCTTCTGGGAATCTTAGCTCTTCCGAAAAGGTCTTTACTGAAATTTCCTTTCCCAAAACTGAATCCTTATATTTTAATAAACTGAAAATAAGAATATTATACCATAGGCACCACACAAAGAAGATGATCCCACTGATCCTTGGACTTTCACTGCAAAACACAAATTGCAAGTGGAATCTGAACTGAAAAATATTCCAGGATTAAAATACACGATTCTGCGGCCTGCTATCGTGTACGGTCCAGGGGACAGAAGCAGTCTCGGTAAATAAATATTATTAAAGCCAGGGTTCAAGTTTCAATATTTAATTTTAATAATTTTCTTTCTAGCTCCTCGTTTAATAGTCGGAGCTGTTTATAAGCACTTGGGAGAAATGATGAAGTTACTCTGGGGACCAGATCTTCACATGAACACTGTTCACGTGAAAGATGTTGCTCGAGCGATTTGGCACGTTGCAGATAAAACTGAAGCTATTGGTCAAATATATAATCTTGTGGATGAGAGCGATTCAACCCAAGGAACTATTAGTGCCATAATTTCTGAAATATTTAACATCAATCATGATTACTGGGGAAATGCCTTGTCTACTTTAGCTAAAGTGAGAATTACATAGAATGTACTTATAAGTAGTAACACCTAAAATTACTTACGAGTCATCCATGAACTACGTTACCAATTTTGGGAGATTTTTTACTTCCCCGTTCCCCCTCGTTGACAACATTAGCCCGGGGGCGGCGGCGAGCGAAAGTAACGAAGTCATTGGCTATACCAAGATTTCACGTTTAGTCTGCCTTTTTTTTCGCGTTTCTAATGAGTTGTTCTACAGTGAATAGAATTTTCTATCACAAAGAAGAATTTGAAAAAATAGTTTAATTTTCGTCCAAAATACATGAATTTTCCACAAAACAGTTGAATTTTCAACAAAAAAGTTCATCTTCTACCAATTAGTTAATTTTCCAAATAAAAAGTTAACATTTTAATCAAGTACTTCAATTTTCTACCATAATAGTTGAATTTTCAACTAAAACAGATAAGCTTTCCACAAGACAGTTGAATTTTTCACCCGAAACTATAAATTTTCATACAAAAAAGTTAATTTTCTACCAAGTAGTTAATTTTTCAAATAAACAGTTTAATCTTTAACCAAATAGTTAAATTTTCAACTAAGAAAGATAAGTTTTCAACCAAAAAAGATAAGTGGTCTACCAAAAATTCAATAGTTTCCTTTTCAGTTGAAAAAATTACTTTTCAACAGGAAGAAACCAATTTTTTACCAATTAAATTGAACCAAAATTACGAATTTTTAACAAAATAGTTGAATCCACAGCCAAAAAGAAGAAATTTCAGAAAAGGAGATTAATTTGTTTACCCAAGAAAACACGAGTTTTCCAAAAAATATATGAATTTTCACAAAACTGTTGAATCTTCCAGAAACAATTGAATTTTGCACCCAATGCTGTGAGTTTTCACCTGAAAAAATAGTTTTCTACTAAAATAGTTGAACTTTCTACTAAGAAAGATAAGTTTTCAACTAAAAATTGAATAGTTACATTTTTAATTTGAAAAATGAATTTTCTTAAACAAAAAAAAAACATTTTTTCACCAATTAGTTAATTTTTCAAATGAATAGTTTAATTTTTAACAAAATAGTAGAATTTTCTACAAAAATAGTTGGATTTTTAACTAAGAAAGATTAGTTTTCAAATAAAAAAGATAAGTTTACAAATGAAAAAGATAACGTTTAAAATAATAAAGATAATTTTTCATCCAAAAATGGAATAGTTACATTTTCAGTAAAAACATTAATTTTCATCAAAAATAAAAATTTTCTGCCGGTTAAATTAAACCGAAAAAAACGAATTTTAAACAAAATAGTTGAATTTTCCACCACAAAGATGAATTTTCAATCAAACAGTTGCATTTTGTTTACTAAAAAAGATGGCATCTGCAAAGATACGAATTTTCAAATAATGTCTTTTCTACAAAACAATTGAATTTCTAACAAATAAGTAGATTTTTAACTATATACTTTGATTTCCTACCAAACTGTTGAATTTTCAAGCCAGAAAGACGAATTCGTCTTTCTGGCTTGAAAATTTTCAAACCGAAAAGATGAATCCTTAACAAAAGCTGTAATACTTCATATTTCAACCAAATAACATGATTTTTCAGCAAAATAGTTGAATCCTCAACAAAATGCATCTCTCTTCAACCAAATAGTTAAATTTGGAACCAAAGAGATGAATTTTTAACTAAGATGAAATTTATAACAAAAAATAAGAATTTTCAACAGCATACATAGATTTTCAACTAAAAAAGATAACTTTTTAACTAAATAGTTAAATTTTCAGTTGAAAAAAGTTCATTTTGAACCAAATAGATGAATCTTCAATCAATAATATAAATTTTTAACAATGTAGTTCAACTTTCATAGAAGTTATTGGATTTTTGACCAAAAAAAGATTCATTTTTAACAGAATAGTTGGATTTTCAACAAAATAATTAAATTTTCAACCGAATCGTAGAATTTTTAATCAAAACAAAAATATTAACGAAAAATCGGTAAAAGGGGGAAATTTCTGGAGAACAGGAAAAAAACTAGGTATTCTTAAAAAAGGGGAATAGTCACAAACTTTATCATACCTCCACTAGACCTCCCCCCTCACCCATTCAACCCCAAATTTTACCAATCGTAGTTTTTGGCTTGCCCCCTCCCCCTGAAATTGGTAACGTAGTTTATGGACGATCCCTGATCCAAATTAGATTTTCAAATTATCTGACACCGATTTTCCTGTAGGGGGATATGAATACCGTCGTTGAGGAAGTTAATGATAAACATATGGGACCATGGGCCGAAATATGTAAACACGATGGAATTGAAAACAGTCCTTTATCTCCGTACATAGATCAGGAACTTCTTTACAACAAGCATTTGTATTTAAGCCCTGGAAAAATCTCAGCGCAAACCGGATACAGTTATATGTATCCGAAGCTTACGAAGGAGACACTTAAAGAAGTTAGTACCATTTTATGAATCTGAAATATTCTCAAACTTGGATTTATAAAAAAAAATCCTTCCAGGTCCTCGACGATTACATCGCAATGAAGATTTTCCCCCACTCTATAGTTTTATGAGTTCATCTGTCGATAAATCACCAGTCATCACATTTTGACGTCCAAGTGCAGAAGCATTTCACGTTGTGCCTAAAAATTCGCATAGTTATGAACCTTTTGATACCCAGTGGTACGACGTTTCGCTTTACAGAGAGTCAGAAATAAAGATACACTGGAAATCCCATTTGAGTGCGGTTTCGGGTATGGTCCTAAATGGCGATCACTTAAATCGAACACAACATTCGTTCGCTTCAAACGTAAACAGTCAGGGCCGCGTGAACGAATTTCTGTTGGATTTAGACGCATGCTAACGGCTGACGTGACTAACGCGCTGGAAGTGCGGTCCTGAGGTTGTTGGTCACGCTTGACTGAGCATAGCCTCCCCTTTCTGCCCCGCGGCTCCTCTCGTTACAAAACCGCCTGGACATCAATTCTCAGAAGGACGTAAATGGGAGATACTTAAATGGGATTCCCAGTGTATTAGGCCTAGAGGCGTATGTGATAAAGTAGCAATTAATGTACTTAATTTTATTGCTCAGGAAAGTTTGGCTCGTCATAAGACACATGGCACTAGTCAATCCCAATGGAATTTTAGGGATGATATATACGATTTATAATGATAGGAATTTTATAGGTTGAAGTTTAATGCTTGATCCAGTATACGTTAACCCACTATTAGACTCAACCTACATTTAGTCTTATATATGTCGTAGGCATTTATGAGATCTAGGCAATCGACCGACTGTGTAGGCATTCAGAAAAATTTTGTACAAAATCTATACCTGGCGTCTAAGTGTCTGGTTTATTTAGGCATTCAGAAGAATGTTAAAAAAACTCGGACCCCGATTTAGTAACAGTGTCGGGAATTGCCTGCAAATAGCCTCGTTACAAAATTGAGGGAATCTAAACGTAAACAGCCAGGGTCGCATGAACCGCTTCCGATTGGAATACATAATATTGCGCAGTATACTCGACTGAGTACTCGCGCACTGCGACCCTTCCGAGGCGAGAGTCGCAACCGTCTATCGCCCTGCGCGCTGAGAAACTGCGTAGACCAACAACTCTAGGAATTACTGAACCGGGGGTTACTAAATCGGGGTCCGAGTGTAAATCATATTTTTTTAACTGACTGAATTTACCATTCAACGCGCTTAATTTTAAGTCTGAACGCATTTTTTATGGTATGTATTCAGAAAATATTACAACGTAAAATAGCGTTAATAAATTTAGCCATTTATTAAAAGAAAAAATTGTTATTCAATTTAAAGTAGATAATTTCTTTAATAATAATTGTTAATTTTAAATTCATTATTTAATTACTATAAATGATGTTTCATGATTTCTTAATTTAATGATTACAGGCTTCAGACTGTGTTAAGAATTCATCTTTTTTTGCTTAAAAATGGCATTATGTTATTTGCTTCAAAATTGAATTTATTTGTTAAAAAGTCATATTTGTTGATTGAAAATTAAACCACGTTGTTGAAAATTCGTCCTTTTTGCTTGGAAATTCAACAATTTGATAGAATTTTTTGTTCTTTCTTGGCTAAAAAATTGTTTTGGTTAAAAATTCACATCCTGTGGAAATTTCACCTTTTTTGGTTATTAATTCGACTGCTTGGATAAAAATTAATCCGTTTTGGTTGAAATTAACTTTTTTGTTGAAAATTCATTTGTTTTGTAGAAAGTTTGTATTTTTGGCTTAAAATGTCTACAAGTTGGTAGAAAATGTAACTATTTGCTTGAAAATTTAGGCCTTGCATTGAAAATTCAACTCTTTTGGTAAAAAATAAATTTATTGGTTAATTTTGCAAAATTTTTAGTTTAAAATTAATCTTTTTCCGTTAAGGATTCATGTATTTTGTTGTAAGTTCGTTTTTGTTGATTAAATACAAATTTTCTTTTATTTTAAATCAAAATTTTTGTTTGTTAACATTTTTCATAATTATAAATGAAAATTCGTTTTTTTTTGGGTTAAAAATGAAGTTTTTCAACTGAAAATTGAACTATTTTTCAAGCAATGAATTGATTGGTTGAAAATTAATTTTTGTTGTTAAAAAAGTAGAAAATTCAACTTTTTTTTGTAGAAAATTGGCTTTTGCCTTGTAAATTAGCTCTCTTCATTAAAAATTTCATTACATCTTTTTGGTTGAAAATTGATCTTTTTAGTTTAAAAATCCTACTATTGAGTTAAAAAATTTAGGACCTATCAGCATAATCATTCATCACACTATTTAGTTGAAAATCTATGTCATTTGTTGAAAATTCGTCTTTTTGATAGAAAAGTAATCTTTTTGGTTAAAAATTCAATTAACTGGTTAAAAATTCAATTATTTTGTTAAAAATTTATGTATTTCGTTGAAAATTCGTCTTTTTGGTAAAATAATAATCTTCTGTGTTGAAAACTCGTTTTCTTCCGGATGAAAATTAATTTTTTTAACTGAAAATTCAACTATTTTGTTGAAAATTCAGCTGATTTGTTGAAAATTAACTTTTTTGTTGAAAAATCATATTCTCTGGCTGAAAATTCAACTGTTCTTAGAAAATTTCCCTTTTTCGTTTAAAAATTTACGTATTTGGTACAAAATTCGTTTTTTTATTGAAAATTAATTCTTGTGAATGAAAATTTAACTGCACCATTTTTTGTTAATAATTGATCTTTTTAGGTTTAGAAATTCCACTATTCAGTTCAATTTTGTCAGAAACTAGCCTCACATCCATTCTTTAAACTATTTCGTTAAAAATGTATGTAATTTGTTCAAAATTTGTCCTTTTTGGTAGAGAAGTAATCATTTTGTTTGAAAATTCAACTATTTGGTTAAAAATTGATGCTCTTGTTTGAAATTTCTCTTTTTCAGAATTAAATTAATCTTCCATGTTGAAAATTCCTTTTTTTTTTGTTAAAAATTTATTTTTCCCAAGGCCGTGGACAAAATGCGATTTTACCCACTCCTTGATATGTCAAAGCTCGCTTTTCTCCACGATGTTGCGAAAAAAATAGTCCTCAGCTGGTGCAGAAGAGCTTTTTTAACACTCGTTGAGAAATATACTATTTATCAACTGAAAATTTAAATATTTTGTTGAAAATTGAACTGAATGGTTGAAAAATTAACTGTTTTGTAGAAAATTCATCTTATTCCCTTGCAAATTAGACTTTTTTAAATACATGACATAAAATAACTATTCTTAATATTTTGTAAAAATATATTTCATTAATTAGATTAAAAAAAAGATACAGTGTTATATAGCCGGCCGACTGCCTACATCTTATAAATGCCTACCACATGTACAATATTATTATAGGCCTAATGTTACCTATCATAGGTATATAATATTATTATCAGTCATACTTGAAAGCCACACCAAGACATTTTTACAAAACCACATTTGAACAAAGTGGAATCGTTTCATAAAACTAGTGGTGTAGTCCTAAAAGAAAAAGTGGCCTGGCGGTATTTTCCATAAACTACGTTACCTTTTGGGTGAGGGGGGGGGGGGCTAAAAACTAAGTTCCGTATCAAGGGGAGCGGGTTATAAGTGAAAATAATGTTACGAACTTAGATAAAATTTAGAACTTAAACAAATTAAGAAAATCCAGCTCTATTTTTAGGAAAGTTAATTTTTTTTTATTGAAAAGACTACTATTATATTTTTGGTTCGGAATTCATATAGTTTGGTTAAAAATTCTATTGTTTCATTGAAAATTTAATTTTTTGTGTTGAAAATGCAACTACATTTTTAAAAAGTCACCTTTTTATCAAAAATTCAACTAATTTGTTGAAAATTGATTTTTTAGATGAAGGTTCATCTCTATGGTTGAAAATTTAACTATTTTGATGAAATTCGTTACCTGTTTGGTTGAAAATAAATTTTCTAAATTGATAATTAAATCATTTCATTCACCGTTAAAATATTGTCTTTTTTAGTTAAAAATTTAACTATTTGGTTGAAAATGTATCTTTTTTAGTTGAAAGTTCAACTTTCTGGTTGAAAATTCGTCTATCTTGGTAAAAATGTAATCTTCTTGGATGTAAATTTATAATTGTTTGGTTGAAATATCAAATGTTACATGTTTCGGTGAGAATTAATCTTTTCTGGTTGGAAAGTCGATTATTTGACCTAAAGTTAAACCACTTTGTAAAAAAATGATTTTTCTTTTAAATTAAGGATTCATAATTGTAGTTAAAAATGCAAAAATTTTGCTTTTAAATGAACTTTTATGTTAAAAATTCTACTGTTTTGTTGAAAATTAGTCGTTTTGGCTTTAAAATTCAACAATCTGGTAAAAACTCAAACTATTTGGTTGAAAATTAAACTTTTTGGTTGGAAAATCCTATTTTTGGGTTGAAAATTTAACTTTTTTGTAAACAATACGTCTTCTTGGCTTTAAAATTAAATAATCTTGTGAAAATGCATGTCTTTTGTTCAAAATTCATCTTTTTTGATAGAACATTAATCTTCTTGGTCGAAAATTAATCATCTTGGTTGAAAATTCTTTTTTTTTTAGTTCAAAAATATTTCTTTTATTAGAAAATTTCATCTGAAAATTTAACTATTCAATTTTTGGTTGAAACTTTATCCTGCACATTGTATAAGTTAAAGTAGAAAATTCATGCATTTTGTTGAAAAATCGTCTTTTTGGGTAGAAAATTAATCTTGTTTGTTAAAAATTAATTCTTTCCGATTTAAAAATCTACTGTTTTCTAAAACAGTTGACTTTTTATCTTAAAAACAATACTTTTTGGTTGGAAATTCATCAATCATGGTAGAAGAATCATCTTTCTTGATAGAAAATGAACTGTCTGGACGAAAATTCAACTGTCTTTTAAAACATTTGTCTTTTGTTTTGTAAATTCAATCATTTTGATCAAAAATGCAGCTTTGTATGCTAAAAATTAAACTATTTTGTTAAAATTCTAATTATTGTTAGAAAATTTAACTATTTTGTTGAAAATTCTTTTTTTTAGTTCAAAAATATTTCTTTTATTAGAGTTTTTATCTGAAAATTTAAATATTCCATTTTAGGTTGAAACTTTATCCTGCAAATTGAATAATTTAAAGTAGAAAATTCATGTATTGTGTTGAAAAGTCGTCTTTTTGGGTAGAAAATTAATCTTGTTTGTTTAAAAATTAATTCTTTCCGATTTAAAAATCTTTTCTTAAAACATTTGACTTTTTATATTAAAAACTGTACTCTTTGATTGAAAATTCATCAATCATGGTAGAAGAATCATCTTTCTTGATAGAAAATGAACTGTCTGGACGAAAATTCAACTGTCTTTTAAAACATTTGTCTTTTGTTTTGGAAATTCAATCATTTTGATCGAAAATGCAGCTTTGTATGCTAAAAATTCAACTATTTTGTTAAAATTCTAATTATTGTTAGAAAATTTAATTATTTTGTTGAAAATTCTTATTTTTTTTAGTTCAAAAATATTTCTTTTATTAGAGTTTTTATCTGAAAATTTAACTATTCCATTTTAGGTTGAAACTTTATCCTGCAAATTGAATAATTTAAATTAGAAAATTCATGTATTGTGTTGAAAAGTCGTCTTTTTGGATAGAAAATTATTCTTGTTTGTTAAAAATTAATTCTTTCTGATTTAAAAATCTACTATTTTCTAAAACATTTGACTTTTTATCTCAAAAACTATACTCTTTGCTTGAAAATAAATCAATCATGGTAGAAAAATCATCTTTCTCGATAGAAAATGAACTGTTTGGACGAAAATTCAACTGTCTTTTCAAACATTTGTCTTTTTTTTTTGAAAATTCAATCATTTTGATCGAAAATGCAGCTTTGTATGCTAAAAATGCAACTATTTGGTTAAAATTCTAATTATTTTTAGAAAATTTAACTATTTTGTTAAAGTGATCCTTTTTTGTTCAAAAATTCAACAAGTTTGTTAAAAATTCAACCTTTTGGATTGAAAATTTATTTTTTATGGTAGAAAAGTCATAATTCTTGGTTAAAAATGTATTTGGTTGTTAATGTAACTCTTTGTTTGAAAATTACTATTTTTTTTAATTCGTATTTTTGTGCTGATTTTGGGTAGAATTGGTAGAATTGGTTAGAAAATCTTTTTTTGGTTGAAAATTCAACTATTTTGTTGAAAATGCAATAAATGATATTAATGTAGATTTTAGCATTAATTAAAAAAAATGTAATGAAAAAAAAGAAAAAATAGGTTTTAAAGCCAAAATTTTTGAAGGAAAATGACCTTTGTTTTGGTCATGGATGACCTATGACTGAAAACATTTTCCATGTGACAAGAAAGTGGCTTGGCGCAGCCAGGCCTTTAAAAAAGCACCCTGGCGGCGCCAGGCCCCGCCAGGCCTCAACTACACCACTACTGCATAAAACGAATATTGACATCTGATTGGAGAATTTTACATTCCCAAATTAATCAAAAGAATCCATTTGCGCTAGGATTAAACCAGAACTGAGTTCACATGACAAAATGTTGTTATCGAATTAAACTATTTGATCGAGTACAAATGGTGTTAAAGGACTTCAAGGCTCATAGCTTTAGCACTACTGTGTGATACGGAAGTTTATAGAATGCATTTATACGAGTGTTTTACAACCAACGAATGCAGTAGGGTAACTCTTATTTTACATTGTTACTCTTCGGCAGTAGCTTTGCCGAAATAAAACTAGAGCTTGTACGATTGATTTCTGAATAAAAGTTACATGAGTACAAGAGTTAAGTCTACTTTTTTTATTTTTCCTTAATTACCTATCGAGGGGTTGATTACTCGATTTTTAAGTGTGCACCAGATTAAAATTTTTTTTAAGGATTTCACGAAGGCTTCTACCACGGGGCTCTAGCGTTTCTTAAAAAAAATTCCAGGACTTTGCCAGGTTTTCCAGAATTACAATTTCTCAGATACCTTTTTTTTGCAGTGAAAAAATACTTTTCACGAAACATAAAATGGCATATCTATTTTTTATGGTAAAAAAACCGTTTTTTTCCAATTTTTTTTTGCTGCTCATATAATCCCTGAAAAATTTTTCATTTTGCCTGACCATTAATATTCAAAGACCACAATTTCAATTTGAAAAAATTGAAAAAAGACGAATTTCAACAAAAAAATTGAATTTTCGTCTAAAAAAGATGAATTTCTAAGAAAATGATTAATATTTCAATAAACGATCGGATTTTCAAACAAATAATTAAATTTTTTAGAAGACAATTTAATTTTCGACGAAAAAATATTAATTTTCAATAGAAAAGGAGAAATTTTCTGTCCAAACAGTCGGATTTTATAACCAAAAATATTAATTTTCAACCAAAAATAGTTGAATTTTCAACACGAAAAGTTAAACTTTCAACAAAAAGATAAATTCTTTTAAAAAAATCTTTAATATTAAAAAAAAGGAATCTCAACAAAACAGTTAAATTTCCATCCAAAGAGTTGACCTTCCAACTAAATAAATTAATTTTCAACGAAATAATTGAATTTTTAACCAAATAGTTAAATTTTCAATCTATGAAAATGAATTCTTAAACAAAGAGACGAATTTTCAACCAAGAAGATTAATTTTGTACCAAATAAGACGAATTTTCAACAAAATACATGAATTTTGAACGAAATACATGAATTTTCAAATGAATAGTTAAATTTTCAACTAAAAAACATAAGTTTTCATTAAAAAAAATTGCAACAACATAAATTTTGAACCAGAAATGAACTTTTAAATAAATAGTTGAATTTTCAACTAAAAAAAAAATATTTTTGAACAAAATAGTTGAATTTTCAACCAAATAAGACGAATTTAAAAAAGAAACATGAATTTTCAACCAGAGAAATGATTTTTAAAATAAGTAGTTGAATTTTTTAAGAAAGATAATATTTTACTAAAAAAATATATTTTCACCAAAATAGTAAAATTTTCAAGCAAAGAATTGACCGTTAACTAAATTAATTTTCAACAAAATAGTTGAGTTTTCAATCCACGAAAATGAATTCTTAAACAAAACGACGAATTTCTAACCAAGAAAGGTAATTTTCTACCAAATAAGATGAATTTTCAGTAAAAAAAATACATGAGTTTTCAAGTAAATAGTTGATTTTTTAAATAGAAAAGAGACATTCTCACTAAAAAATTTCATTTTAAACCAAATAGTTGAACAACCTCTTTCAACCTCTTTCCAAAAGAGGAAATTTTACACAAGTAGTGGAATTTTCAATTTAAAAAAATGAATTTTTCACAAAAAATGGAAGTTATATTTTAAATTAAAAAAGTTAACTTTTTAATAGAAAAACAAATTATTTTTCAGCAAAGGAGTTTAACAAAATGATTTAATCCTTAACGAACAATTGAATTTTCTACAAAAAGACGAATTGTTAACGAATAATATGTATTGGTAGATATTTCAACTATAAAGGATCACTTTTGAAGAAAATTGTTGAATTTGTAAGCAAATAGTACAATTATTAAATAATAATATAAATAATAAATAAATATGAATAAATACATAAATATATATATAATAAATAAATAACATAATAAATTCTAGAATAAAAATATAATCGTTAGGAGGAAGCAATTGAAAAGAAAAGAAATAGAAATATACGGGAAATAAATTGCCGCCAACTTCATTTTCAAAATTCCCAACTTTTCCTTGACCAATTTTTCATTTTCCCTGACCATTAATATTCAAAGACCAGCATTATAATCTTGTAACATTTTCGACATATAATCTTTTATAATCTTATTTTCAATATATTAACAGTGAATAATTATTACACGAAAAAAAATTCAATAAATTGTTCTTAAAGCTGAACAAAAAATCGGGAATGAATGAGAAACTTTGAAATATTTTCGATTATAGCCTCGTGATTTTTCACAGGGATGAAATTGTAAGCCATAATTTTTCATAGTACGGAGTATACAATTTCGCAAGTTTATTATAAATAATTTTTTTTATCATTCCTTGTAAGTATCTAAATGTGTAAATATAGTGCTATTCATATGTAAAATTAAATAACTATAAGATTTTTCACGAAAATATTGAAATATATGACTATTTTGAGTGAAATAATTCTCGGTACTTTATTGAATACAAATTAAAACGCTTTAAATTCCCAACTCTTCATGTAAAAATATTGCATTTACAAGAAAATAGATGAATTTTTAACTAAATAGTTGACCTTTCAACCAAAATTATTATTTTTCTACCAAAAAAGACGAACTTTCAAACAAATATCTGGTTGAATTTTTAACTAAAAAAGATTAATTTTTAAACAAGAAGATTAATTGTCGACCAAAAAAAGACAAAATTTCAACAAAATAGATCAATTTTTAACCAAACATTGAATAGTTAACATTTTAATTTTTATAAATTAATTTTTAAATCAATCGATATAATATTCAATTGAATTAGATCAATCATACGTATCATTTTGAGTCAAAAAAATTAATTTCGAACAAAAAAATTTTTCCAAAAAATAGTTCAATTTTCAAACAAAGTGATCAATTTTAAATTAAAATTACGAATCTTGTACTGGAATAGTTGAATTTTCAACCAAGTAAATTAATTTTCTCGTAAAAAGACGAATTTTCAACCAAATAGTCGAACTTTTATCTAAAAAAGATAAATTTTAAACCCAAAATCGAAAAATTAAATTTTCAACTAGAAAATTATTTTTCCAAAAAACCGTTAGATGTCCAAACAAATTGATGAATTTTAAATAAAAATAATGAATATTCAACTGGAATAGCAGAATTTTTAATCAAATTGGAATATTTGAATTTTCCACGAAGTAGATTAATTTTCTCCCAAAAAAACTAATTTTCAACCAAATAGTTGAATTTTCAACTAAAAAAATATTTTTTCAACCAAAAATGGAAAAATAAAATTTTCAACTAAACAAATTTTTTTCCACAAAACAGTTAAGTGTTCAAACGAAGTGATGAATTTTAAATTGAAATTATGAATCTTCAACTGGAATAGTTGAATTTCATAATTAAAAATGTGAATTTTCAACTAAAATGATGAATGTTTAACTGAAAAATTAATTTTTAACAAAAGAGTATTCAACCAAGTAGTAGCTGAATTTTCATCCACAAAAGAATTCTCAACCAAAAATGTATTAGGTGATATACTTTAACCATGAAATATTTTTATTTTAAATAAGAAGTAGTTGAATTTAACGAAAAAACGGCTTTTTAACCAAAAATAGAATATTTACATTTTCCGTTAAAAAAAGAATGTTCAACATAACAGTTGAATCCAGTACTATGAATTTACTTTTACAAATGAAAAAAAGATTGTAATTTTATATTAAAATTGAAATACACTTAAAGCCCATGGACCCTGGGACCCTGGCACTGGCCCTGTTACTAAATCTGTACCCTCGAAACGTCAACAGTCAGGGCCGTCTGAACCGTTTCCAATTGGAATGCATAATATTGCGCAATAATATACTTGACTCAGTACTTGCGCACTGCGGCCCTTCCGAGGCGAGTGTCGTAACCGTTTCTCGTCCTGCACGCTGAGAAACTGCGTGGACCAGCATTTCTAGGAATTACAAAACCAGACCGGCTTCTACGGGACCTGTAGTGCAAAATTTAAGCACGCTCTAGAAAAATTACCTGACTTTAAATCCAGGTTTATCTAGATATATAAAAATTCCCTGGCAATTCCAGGTTTCCCAGATGAGTAGATACACCCAGCAAGGGAGGGAGAAATAAAGAACAAAATTCCTATGCAGCCTTAATTTTATTCAATCTTCATTACAACAAGATGCTGTGTTTCAGAAAGATCAACAATATCATTAAACATTTCGTGTATCGCTTTAATTTTAATACTTCAAACAATAAGGTTATAATTTCATGTATTTAATTATATCGTAATATATTAAAATATATACTTTTAATATTCTCAGTATGTAATATATAATATATATAATATATATTATACATATTCTATGTACAAGTGTGGATAGTTGTATGTACACATTAACTGCACCTTAGAAACGGCATAATCATTACATACAGTAATCAACTAGGTATACAATACAACGCAAGGGTTTATGAAAAATAAATTATAAACGTTCAGCTGTTCAATAATAGTTGCTACGGTTAACGATAGTAATACCAATTAGTCAAACTAATTCTCTTTTCTTTTCGTTATGTCGAATTCCATACGCAAATTAAAATTCTAACGTTTGGATTATGCTGTGAAAAACATATCCGGTGAGGTAAACGGTGTAAATCTAAATCATAATTTCTAGTATAGGTACTGCGGTTAAGTTAAAGTTAAGTAATAAAAATCACCATCATAAGTGATTTTTATGGAGGTATATGTATTCGACTAGAGTCGCCGTACAACAGAATTAATACTTCACTGGTCTATCGTCAACACGATTTTTTCTCTGTGAATGGCGTCTGTGGAATTTTTCGGAGAGAAACAGAAATTAAAAAAAAAATAAAATAAAAAATAAATGTATCAGCACTTCAGCTGCATTCGCTTCCAACAAAATGATAAAATTACAATGTCTTTATCCCCTATTTCTAGCTTGGTATATCTACGTCTAATTTGTTCCATCAGAAATACTTTGTATTCGATTTGTATCATCTGGTTCTAATTTCATATTTGTTTCACTGGTCGCGAACTTAACTCGATATAAATATATTAACTTACAAGAATCCACATATTTATCAGGGCTCAATTATTTTTTTTTGTAATCGATATTACAATGGAGATGCGTGTTTTTTAATAGAATAAATTTTGACACTAAATTTTTTTTTTCCAAGCCTTGATAAATAGGTGGAAGCCGATAAAATAAAAATCAAGTTACATAGATAAATGGAAATTAAACCGATTAATGTACAATATTCATAAGCGATAACATTACGATTACTGTAGTAACTTCTATTTTATGTACGTAATAACTTATTATATATAATTATAAATAGAAACTCAAAATGGAATCTGACAATGCAAAGGTAAATGTTGGTTACTACGGGTATGGAAATTAACACTTTGTAATTGACGTCAGTAGAAAAGCTCTGCTTGAAAAATTCTTTATACAAAAAAAAAATAATAATGATAATGAATTAATAAATTCTTTGTAAACGTCACATAGAAAATCCTAGGTTTTAAAAGGTTACAAAGTGTTAAGAATACAGTCGTGGAGCAATCAGGTCTAAGTTACTATTCAGAATAAGTTTGATTAATGGGGTGGTCTAATTTTTTTTCTCAAATTTTTATGCATATCGGCCCCAAATTTTTTCGAATCCACAACAAAATAAAGGCATTAGAAAATGTATATTTTAGAGGTTCCACAAACCCTAAGAATTTTAACGCGTACTTCCCTTAAGAAAAAAAATTGTTTTTGTAAATTTTATTCAGAATAGTCAATATTAGGTGAATCGAGATGACACTCAACAATTATCTTCACAATTAGCCATGGAATACGATTCAAAAATTACTTTTTAAATATCATCCCTACAAGTCTGTTTTATAGGGTCCCAAAAAAACCCATAAGTGAAAAATTGGATTTTGCTAGTTTTTGGCGCTAATTATGATTTTTTGCAGGTTTTTAAAAATAAAAATTGCTTCTAATACATAGAGTATTACTTTCCATTATTAATTACATTTTTAAATAAATTATTTAAACAATTTATTATTGTTTATAGCAATTTTTTCTTAGAATAATGGTAGAAACTTGCAGTTTTTTTCTCAAATTTTACACTTTTTGTCCACTTTTCAATTAGATTGAGATAATAATTAATTCAAGTTACCAAAAATTATTTGAACAATTTATTATTATTTATAATAATATTCTATTTGAATAATGCTAAAAAGTTGCGGTTTTATCCGAAATGTTCATCTTTTTGTCCACTTTTCACTTAAAGTGAGGTAATAATTAATGCAATTTCAGAAATATAATGGTTTAAGCGAATTATTATTTATAACTATCTTCTATTCTAATGTTAAATAGTTGCGGTTTTTTCTGAAATTTTTCCCTTTTTGTTAACTTTTCACATTAGAGCTCGATAATAATTAACGCAATTTAAGAAACAATTAGTTGAAAAATGTATCGTTGTTTATAACTATCTTCTCTTACAGTAATGCTAGAAAGTTATTGCAGGGTTTCCTGACATTTTCAGTTTTTATATAACTAATTAGTTAGAAACAAATAATGAATATTGTTATTTATATTAATTTAAACAAGAAGGCTTTCAAGAACTATTTTAAGGAAAACTTACATTTAATATGATCCATACAGAAAACCTGAACAATATTTCAAATACCTGTTTTATTTCAGAAAAATATATTCACAAAAGTAAAAGAGGTTGTTTACAAAATCATTCCATCTGATGTTTATTTATTATTTGTTCACAACTGAAAAGCCAAAGCAAAGTTAAAAATTTCAGAAAAAAACCCGCTAAATCGCTAAAAACTGTCTAGAAATTATTCAAGAGACGAATGTTATAAACAATAATAAATTGTTTAAACAACTACTTTTGTTAACTCGCATTAATTATTACCTCACTGAGTGAAAAATGGACAAACAATTGAAAATTTCATAAATAACTGCAACTTTTTAACATTATTCAAAGAGGTTATTATTATAAATAATAATAAATTGTCCAAACAATTATGATTGTTAACTTGAATTAATTATTACCTCACTCTAATTGAAAAGTGGACAAAAATGGTAAAATTTTAGAAAAAACTGCAACTTTCGACCATCATTCTAAGAGAATATTCTTATAAGTAGTAATAAATCGTTTAACAATTATTTTTGTTAAATTTAATTGATTATCGCTTCTCTCTGACTTAAAAGTTGGAAATAGGTTGTAAAGTTCGGAAATAACTGTGACTTTCTAACTCTATTCTAAGAGAAAATTGTTAAAAAAAATTATAAATTGTTTAAACCCCATAGACCCTATATAACATACTAATGGGAATGATATTTAAAAAGTGATTGTTCATCGTTATTCTATGGATAATTGTGAAGAAAAATGTTGAGTTTCAACTTGATTTTCACAATACCCTGAAAAACATTTACAACAACTTTTTTTTTATAGGAAACATGTGTTCTTATGGGAAACTTCATGGGGCTTGCAGAACGCCTAAATATCATGTTTTTTCTCCAAAAAAAGAACTTATTTTTTTGGGCATTCGAAAAAATTTTGGGACGATATGCACTGAAAATTCGAAAAAAAAAAAATCAAATGCATTTTTTGGACCACCCTATTGATTAAGAACATCGCCTCGTCCTGCGAAATCTATTGTACAATTTTAACAAGCTATCCAGGAATTTCGAGAATGAGGAGAAAATTCTTGGGAATATATTGAACGAATCTCCAAAGTCTATCGATTGCTGCTCAGTCTCTTTGGCAATTGTGAGGGATTTTTTTTACTGATTTAAACTCTATTAGTTGTTTTAAACATAGGAATTGGAAAACAAAACTATTTTCTTCTTGAAATTGAAAATAATTCCAAATGAAATCCACAAAAAAGCAATAAAATTATTGAAAATTCCCTGTCTTGTCTTTAAAAAATAGAAAAAATAGTGTTTTTTTTTTTAAATATTATTGGGCTCTTTTATAAATATTTGAGAATCGATAGAAATTGTTGAGCGAACATTTTCCGATAATATAGTATTTTGTACTTGGAGTTTCCTGGTTCAAAGAGTGTCTTCATTAAACATTAAGAATCCTTAGCACGGTGACCCTACCTTTGACCCTACAACTTCTAAAAAAAAACCTATCACATCTGTGTCATTACTTGGAAACATTACGAAATTCACGACGGTGAATAATGCTGAAGTGGTAGCGAAGAAAAATATTTTTTGTTTTACATCAACAACCTGCTCGTAAAAGAAATGGGCATCAAGCTCCTAAATTCGAAACCTTAAATAAACTAAAAAAAAAAACACATATTTATGGAAAAATATAACGAGAGCAAGCCATAAGGATTGTGTGGTGATCTGAACAATGGAACGTATAAATATGGAATCATTATGCGACTCTGAATAATTATGAACTTGTCTAGGGGAAACCTCCTTACACTGGATAATGCAACCTACAGTGGATAATTATTAATTAAAAATACTAATATATCTAAAATAATTTAATTTAATTAGTAGTTAGGAAACTGTACGTGTTTATAAATTAAAATGAATTATTTTTCTTTTATTTGTGACCTCAATTAATAACTATCCACTGTAGGTAGCATTATCCACTGTAAGGAGGTTTCCCTACGCGTAAATTTCTGCACGCGTTTCACGCCCGTTGTTATATCTTCAGAGCTTTTATTAACTATTTTATCATGTCTATTGTTTATTAAATGTCTAATGTTTATTAAATGTAATATGTATAATATGTTTCTCTGGTATGGAAGAGCTCGAAAAAGTCGAGTGCTCTTTTGAGTCTATAAAGTGGAGATTTTCTAAGTAGCTTTGGGCTACTGTGTAGATAAAAGTCTGTAAATGCAGTCTCTTGTGTTTGGCCTCACACGAAGATGTAATAACGGCAGTGTGCAAAAACCTGTTACTAATAAAATTCATTACTTGATTATATTATAATAATTAATAAAATTGATTTCTGTCAACCGTTTTGCTATCACCATTTTATCAGATCAGACTTTTCTTGAGATTATGGAAATTTTTTCACCGGTATAGCAAGTCTTAAATACTAATAGAATAAAAATAGAAATAAACATAAAAATCGCTCAAAGCGAGAGAAGATAATTATTCTAGATCGGTACTCCGCTAAAACAATAGAATGTAAAATAACTGAGATAACTAGCCCTCATAACACTTTACTTACACAAAAACTACCTATCAAAATTCAAACGCTAAAGTAGCTTTCAAAAAAAGAACAGTTTCACCCTCGCAATACAACGTCAAAAAAAATGTCGCAGTATAATTATCTGCTTTTCTGATTGATAAGTGCGTAAATATTAACACAGTGCTCATAAGCTGAAAACCACAAACGTCAGCTTGTACATGATTCACGGATCCCAATAATTAAACATCTTACGATGAAACTTACACAAAAACGTGCAACGTACACAAATAGCGAGCTACTTGATTAAATTGGATTAAAAGTAGGCAGTAAATATATCTGGAAACTTATGGTACTTGTTCTGAACTTTTTAAGGAAAAAGTAACACACCTTGAAGTTTGTTGACTTATTTTTAAATTACTGTACAGTTAATGCGAACGAGGATATTTCAACCCCCGAATTATTTTCAGGATTACAAATATTCTGTGGGCATTTTTTGGTATCTGAATTGTGGAAACTAAATCAGGCCTCACAGTCCCTATGGAATAAAATGTAGGGACCAAAGGGTACTTTTTGTCATGCTCAGAGGTTACTTTTTACGTGCTCAAAGGGTAAAAAACTCAGGATAAATTCATAAGACTTCAAAACAAAATTGGAAACATTGTTTAAAATCAAAAAAATGCCATTGATTTCCGTAAAATTTGAATAAATTTAGAAGAATTGAAGGTAAACGACAAGAACTTGATTAAATTCATAAAAATTCAAGGTGAATTAAAAAAAATTCAAATTAATCTCATGAAATGTTTAAGAATTCAAGGTGAGGTTGAAAGATTTTAGGTTCAATTAAATAAAAACCTTTTAAAAATCAAGAGAATTCCAATTTTTTAAAAAGAATTCAGGATAAATTAATAAGAATTCAGGGTGAATTCCAACAAATAATTTTAAAATAATTTAAAAAATCGAAGAAATTCCACTGATTTCAGTAAAATTTGAGTGAATTTAGAAGAATTTAAGGTAAATGAGAAGAATTCGATCAAATTCATAAAAAATCAAGCTGAATTTTCAAAAGCAATCAAGTGAATTAAAAACAGTTTAAAAACCTGGAAAAAATCATTGAATTCAATAAGTTTCAAATTAGTTTAGAAAAATTAAAGACAATTCAATAGAATGTGATGAAATGCCTAACAATTTACCGTGAGTTTTAAAGACATCAAGATTAATTAAACAAAAACTTTTTAAAAATCCAAATTGAATTGAGTAGAAATTAGAAAAATTGAAAAGAATTCAGGATAAATTAATACGAATTCAGGGGGAATTTCAATTGAATTGCAAAAAATATTTTAAAATCTCTTTAAATCTTTGAAACCCTACTAAATTCTAAGCAAAAAGTGACTAATAACTACAAAACAATTCAAAACAATTGGAAATTATTTTTAAAATCCCTTGAAACTGCAAAAATCTCTTGAAAATGCCTTGACATTTTTTAAAATACCCTAAAATATTTCGGTCTTTGAAATACCTTCAAACTGTTGAAACAAATTATAAAATTTTGGTTATCTTTTAAAATGTCCTAAAATATTTCAAATCCTTTTAAGTCTTTTGAAATCCCGTGCAATTTTTTTAAGCTCTTGAAAATGCTAAGGAAGTTAAAAAAATACCTTAAAATACTTCAAATCCTTTGATCATTTTATCAATTGAATTTTAAAAATTCAAAAGAATTCCAAAGAATTTAAATGAAGTTAGGATAAATTCGTAAGAATTCAGGGTGAATTCGAAAAACTAATTTCAAAACTGTTCCAATCTTTGTAACCCTACGAAATACCTCACTTCCCTTGAATGCATTCTTTAAAATCCACTAAAATAATATTAAATTCCACGAAATTCTTTGAGATCTGTCGATATTTCCTGAAATCCTGGAAAATTTATTAAAATACATTGAGAGCATTAAAAAAACCCTTACAATCATTGAAATCCTCGGAAACCTCATAAAATCCCATGAAATCTTTTAAAAGCACTTGAAAATTCCTTAGAATTTTTAAAAATACACTACAATCCTTCAAATCTCTTCAGATTATTCAAATCCATTAAAAAATTCTCGGAATTTTTAAAAATGCCCTAGAATATTTCAAAATAATTCAAGACAATTCAGAAATAGGTATAGAATATATATATTGGATAATGATCAACCCATGAGTTATTTATTGAAGGAAAAGTGACTATAGTGACTTTATCTTAAACAAGTAACTATAAAGTGAGAAAAAAGAGAGATGAATAGCAACTGTGTGGCAGCCCTAATTATTTTTTACAGTTACTTCTCACAGAAATATTCAATATAACTTCTTTTAAAGTTCCATGGGCTGCAAATAGGGTACCATTGAGACCAAATCTTGAAAATAGGGTACTTTAGGGACCTTAACAGAACATAGGGTACAATAGAGGATATATGGACCCGTCTCTGTGAGGCCTGCTAAATGCTTGAATAATGTCGAATTTTCATGTGTGCGTGACTATAATCAGAACAACGAATCTGATCGTTTTTTCTGATGTTAGACACGAGGAAAATCAAAAAAATATAAAATATCTGGTAAACAAGATGATAAATATGATCTGAAAACTGAACAAAGCTGTAAATTAAATCTGTAAAATCTACCTGTGAATGAAAACTGTTAAAATCTATCTGTAAATGAAAATTGGATAACTTCATAGTGTGCTTGCAGTCATTAAGTTATTGCAGAATTCAATGGTGTAATAATATGTTGCTGAATGTGTGAAGTAATAAATAACAGTAATTAATTGTGGTACAGTAATAACACTGACATGCCTACATCTCACTCTAAACGATATAACTTAGTCTATCAGGTACTGAGTTGAGTTTTTCTCTGTCATGGTAACATGCACCAGTCTAGTATGTCTATCTGGTATTTTTTGTTTTATACTGTGTCTTAGGTACTATGAATAGTCAACTAAAGGACCAAAGAATGTTAAAAAAAACCATGGCTTTGGATGGATTCGAAAAATATTTGATTTCGCAGAACTTTTAAGAATAGTTCGGTTTTGTGACAACAACTTTTTCTTTGATTTTTCGTTTTGCTTATCTAAATCATTCTACTATATATTTTTTTCTGATGTTTGTCCTCACTAACTTTTAATTTACTGTAGCTCAAAAAAGTATTAAAAAGATTTTAATCCACCACAAAACCATGGTATAGAATGTTTCTGAATAATGGAATCAGAAATGAAGGTCATCATTTCTGCGAGAACCTGGCCTGTTTCATTTAAAGAGCACACGAAAGAATTAATCAGGCTGTCTTTTATAAATGTACATAAGTTACAAAAAAATCGAAACATGTAAGTCTACTTTGAAAAGCAGTTGATTAAAAAATCTCAAAGATTGTATTAAAATTAAAGGGTGGCCGCTAAAATGCACAACAATTCAAGCATTATAATAAACTGAAATATTAAAAATCGTAAAATATTCAATTCCGTCACATTTGAAAAATGACGGAATCAAGTATTAAACATTCAATTAAATTTGAAAATAAATTGACTATCATTTTCTGGTATCGCGGTCCAACAGCCACCCTATTTAAACAATTTAAAATGTTAAAAGTAGACACCCTGATTAGGAACAGAGGATGGACAAATTTGTTGTGGTAACTTTGCTGAATAGCTTTCATACTGATAAGTATTAAAAACTATTTGAAGAAATGAAAAATTAGATTAAAATTTTAAATAAGATCCTCTGCTTTCGATGCTCTTTTCCCTGTATAAAATGAAAATCTGTGCTCGTTCCCTTATGCTAATAAATAGATTGGATTTCAACTATATAATAATGCAGTTCCTTTGTTTCGCGTAAGGGTAGATTCTGGAATGACTGTGTTGATCTGAGAGATGGAAATCGATAAGATTTACAGCGCATCCAACGCACCTATGACCTTGCGTTTCCCCTAAATTAGGAATGAGCTTTATCTATTTTCCCCTTCTGTTTCTTGTTTTCTCTCTTTTGTGGAATGCGGAACGGGATCGTTTCTGAACGAATTTATTCACAGATATTCCTTTCCCGAAATTTGATTCTGGCATCATACTCAATTTTAATATGAAACTGATCAATCCCGAGTAGATGAATAACGAAAAGTGACGTAATATCGATATTTTCGTTTCGACATCGCATCACTAAGTTGAAAAAAATTCCGTCAATGCTGTGTATGAACAGAATGATGCGGTGGTCCTTAATTGAAGAAGATGCTTTGTCGCGAAGAGAAGAACGGCTATGAACATCAAGCGTTATTTTTACACGGTTGATGCCGTTTCTTGAACGTTAGGCACCGAATTTTTGTAGCAATGGTAGAGATTAAATGCTGGACGATGCGCGATTAACTGCGATTTCCGTCTGCTAAAACATTTCTTTTTGTTGTTTGCCTAAATTCTAATTCCGTAAGAGCTATTTGTTTTTAAAGCATGAACCAGACTTGTACCAAAGAGGGTTCGCATTGATTTACAGCGGCATCACAGATTGCTGATCTTACCAGGAGAGACTGCCTTTGCTTCTCTAACCTCAGAGAAACTGAATTTCCTTGGCATTCAGCCATTCGGTTCGAGGACTGGAAGGAAATTGGACATAATCTTCTCCGAAGAAGCGATGCTTGCCAAGCCTCCGTTATTGTTTAGACTGCTAGTGCTGCTGCTTAAAGTACAATTGACCATCGTTAGTTGCGTGTCGTTCAAGTCATGCTCCTGTTGCTTGCTCGAAGTACTGCTACCTCTCGCTTTGTACTGAAAGAATTTATTTTTTGAGTCATCGACGGCGGGATTGGGAAGTTAGATTAAAAGAAAATTCCAGGCCTTACAATACCTATGGGATAAAATATAGGGACCAAAAGGTAATTTTTTCGCGCTCAAAGGGTAACAAATTCAGGATAAATTCATTAGATTTCAAAACAATTCAAGTTAAATTCAACAAAATTCAAATGAATTGGAAAACATTCTAAAATCAAGAAAGTTTAATTGATTTCCGTAAAATTGGAATTAATTCAGAAGAATTTAAGATAAACTAGAAGAATTCGATGAAATTCATAAGAATTCAAGATGACTTTAAAAAATTCAAGTTAATTGAAAAAAAATGTAAAAATATGAAAAAAAACATTAATTGGATTCAGTAACTTTGAAGTGAGCTTAGAAAAATCCAAGGGAATTAAAAAGAATTGAATGAAATGCCCAAGAGCTCTAGGTGAGGTTATTAAAAGACTTCAGGATCAATTAAATAAAAATTTTTGAAAATTCGAAAAAATCCATCGAATTAAGTAGAATTGAGTTAATTTAGAAGAATGCATGTGAATTGAGAAATTTCAAAAGAATTCCAAAGAAATAAAAAATCTCAGCGTAAATTAATAAGAATTCAGGGTGAATTCCAAAAAATAATTTAAAATCTCTTCAAATCTTTGAAATCCTACTAATTTATATTTAATTTTGAAGAATTCGAATGAATTGGAAATAATTAAAAAAATTGAAAGAATTCCATTGATTTTAGTCAAATTTGAGTGAATTTAGTTGGAATATAGGGGATATGAGAAGAATTCAATAAAATTAAAAAAAAAATCAAGCTGAATTTGAAAAGCAATCAAGTGAATTGAAAACAATTCAAAAATATGAAAAAATTAATTCAATTGAGTAACTTCGAAATGAGTATAGAAAAATGAAAAGGGTATTCAAAAGAATTTCATTAAATGCCTAAGAATTTCAGGTGAGTTTAAAAAACTTCAGAATGAATTAAACAAAAACTTTTTAAAAATCCACTGAATTGAGTAAAAGTTAGTGAATTTAGAAAAACTGAAAAGAATTCAGGATAAATTAATAAGAATTCCGGGCGAATTTCAAATGAGTTGCGAAAAATATTTGAAAATTTCTTCAATCTCTAGAACCCTACGAAATCCCCCACTTCGTCTGAATAAATTCTTTGAAATCCATTAAAATATTTAAATCCCTTAAGATTATTCCAAACCTTAGAATTTCCTTGAAATTGTTTCAGTTTCTTGAAAATGCCTTGGAATTTTTTAAATACCGTTAAATATTTTAAATTCTGTGAAATCCATTCTAACTATTGAAATAAATAAGCAAAATTCTGGAAATATTTTAAAATTCCCGAAGATATTTCAAATCCTTTAAAATCTTTTGAAATCCTTTTAAATTCTTTAAAGCTCTTGACAATGCCAGGGTATTTAAAAAAATACCGTAAAATATTTCAAACCCCTTGATCATTTTATTAACTGATTCTCAGGGTCAAGTATATAAAAACTTGAACAAATTCTAAAAAATCTATTGAGTTTCGTAAATTTAGAACAATCAAGTGAGTTAAAAAAAATCAAAAGAATTATAAAGAAGTAAAAGAGTTCAGTATACATTAATAAGAATTCTGGGTGAATTCCAAAAAATAATTTCAAATCTCTTCAAATATTTGAAACCCTATGAAATATAACTCATTTTTCTTGAATAAATTCTTCAAAATCTACCAAAATATTATTAAATCCCGTGAAATTCTATTAAATCTGGTGATATTTCCTGAAATCCTGGAAACTCAAAAAACCTTGAGAGTTTAAAAAAACTTACAATGATTGAAATCATAGGAAACCTGATAAAATCCCACGAAATCTTTTAAAATATTTTAAAACCTTATAGGTCCCATACAATCTTTCCATATCTTCTGAAATTCTAGGAAATCATTTACTGAAATTACTGAAATCAATTAAAAATTCCTTGGAATCTATTAAGATTTTCTAAAATATTTCTAATCCTTTGAAATCTTACGAAATACTTCACTTCTCATGAGTAAGTTCTTTAAGATCCACTGAACTATTATAAAATCCCGTAAAATGTTATGATGATATTTTTTGAAATCCTGGAAAAGCATTACAATGCCTTGAAGCTTAAAAATCTCTTAAGTCATTGAAATCCTCGGAAATTTTATAAAAACCTATGAAATCGTTTAAAGTATCGTACGAAAGTTTCGAAAATTCTCTATCCTAACATATTTTAAACACTTTAAAATTCCTTCAAATTAACGAAATTAATAAAAAAAAATCCTTGGAATCTTTTTAAAATCCCTAAAATACTTCAAATTTAAATCTCTTGAAAATTCCTTAGAAGTTTTAAAAATACCCTAAAACCTTAAAAATGTGATTTTTTCATTTGAAAAAGTGACTAAAAAGTGATTTGAGAAAAAAGTTGACTAATAGTGAGCGTGTAGCCATCCTGATATTTTTTAAAGTTACTTTTTACAGAAATTGCCTGCTTTGCTACTTTTTTTTAAATTCCTGACTCTTGGAAGTTTTGATCTTATTATAATTTTTTTGAAGTTACTTTATGGGCTGCAAATAGACTACCATAGAGACCAAATCTTGAAAATAGGGTACTTTAGGGACCAGAAATAAATATACGGTACAATAGGGGATATAGGAACCAGTCTGTGAGGCCTGAAATTCGGAATAGGAATAGTTTACCTGTGGATTTTCCGTTATTCGGAGGTCTTTACTGTCTCCATTCGAGTTCCATGGATTCAATAAAGGCTCCTTCGCACCTGATTCAACAATTCCATTGGGCTGGGGACCCTGCAATTTATTCGTTTCATTTATTTATAGCTCTTAAGAACGATTTTTTATGCCTTCGCGGAGAAAAATGTAGGTTAAAAACTACATATTAAAGGATTAGATAGTACCGGATAACATAAAAATATCAACGCGCATTTTGCTGAGATGTTGAGTTTAAGTGAAAATATATATTTGGTTTTACTAACCGAGATGTTAAGAGGCCTCGGGCGCACTTCAGAAATCAAAAATAGTGTAAAAAGTGTCACAAATTAAAAAAAAAAGTCAAAATAATGTCATAAAATTGTTGGAGTATTAAAAATAAACCTTAATGTTTATTTAAAATGTTTTCCTTTAGTCTATGATTTATCAAATTTTCTATTTAGTTATCGCAGGTTTCACAGTCTTTCCTCTTTTTCTCATTTTCTCACTGAAATGCGAATTGAATAAATACAACCCAATAATAAAATCCAACTATTTTTGGTCGGAAGTTCATTCATCTCGGTTGAAACTCTTACTACTAAATTTTTCCTTGAAATCTTATTTATTTTTTTTTATTAAAAAAGTTTATCTTTTGGTTAAAATTAAATTATTTTGTTGAAAATTCAACAATTTTGTTAAAAAGTCATACTTCTGGGTTGAAAATTCAAATGTTTCGTTGAACATTCATCTTTTTGGCTTGATAATTCAAAAATTTGATTGACATTTTTTTTCTCTCTTGACTAACAAACTTTTATTTTTGAAAATTAAAATACTTTTTGAAACACTTATCTTATTGGTTTAAAAATATATCTCTTTCTGTTAAAATTTAATCTTTTTGGGTTAAAAATGCAACTGTCTGGTTAAAAATTAATCTGTTTCGATTGAAAATTTGACTATTTAGTTGAAAATTCGTATTTTTTCGGTGGAAAATGAATTTCTTGGTTAAAAATGCAATTGTTCGGTTGAAAATTAATCAGTTCAAGTTTAGGAATCAAGTATTTTGTTGAGTATTCGTCATTGTTGGTTGGATGTGACTGTTTCTTAATTAAAATTAGAGTATTTTTTTTTAAATATCAACTTCTTGGTTGATACTTGAAATACTTTCTTGAAAGTTCATTTTTTTGGTTCAAGATTCATAATTTCAGTTGAAAATTCCTTTTCTTTTTGAGTTGAAAATAATTTTTTGAGTTGAAAATAATTTTTTAAACTGAAAATTTAACAATTGAGTTGAAAATTTAACAATTGAGTTGAAAATTTAAACATTGAGTTGAAAATTCAACTGATTGATCATAAATGAACTTTTTTGTCGAAAATTCATATTCTCGGGTTAAAAATTCCACTGTTTTATAGTAAATTTGTCTTTTTGGCTTGAAAATTTCACAATCTGTTATAAAATTGATCTTTTTAGTTTGGAAATTCAACTATTTAGGTAAAAAAATTTAGAAACGAAATAAATATAAAAATCAAATTAGTAAAAAAAAACCTGCACTAACATCACATCCATTGTTTAAAATATTTAAATAATAATTTACATAATTTGTTGAAAATTCGTCTTTTTTGGTAGAAAATTCTACTACTTGTTAAAAAATTTACGAACTTTGTTAAAACTTCGTTTTTCTGGAAAGAAAATTTATCTTTTTAATTGAAAATTAAACTATTTGGTAGAAAATATATTTATTTATCTGACAATTCGTTTTGTTTTTTGTAGAAAATCTATTTTTTTGTTAAAAATGCTACTGTATGGTTGAAAATTAAACTGTTTTAGTTGGGGACTCAATTATTTTGTTAGAAATTCGTCTCTTTGGTTATATATTTAACTGTTTCTTATTGCATTTTCTTAAAAAATCGTATTTTTTATAGAAAATTAATCCTCTTAGTTTAAAATTCAACTATTTAGCAAAAAATATATGTATTTTGTTAACGATTAATCTTTTTTGTATAAAACCACAATTTTTTGCTTAAAATGGAACTTGATTATTGAAAATTCGTCTTTCTATTGGTTGTATTCAACGGTTCTTATTAAAAATTAAAATATTTTTTAGTTTAAATATGAACTATTACAATTTTTGGTGAAAATTATTATTTTTTAGGTTGAAAATTCAACTGTTTTGTAAAAAAGGTATGTAGTTTTTTGGGAATTCATATTTTTGGTAAAAAATTCAACTATTGTAAAATTGTGACTATGACAATTGTGACAATAGTGTCTTTAGTGTCATTTTTTTCGAAATAGTAGTAAAATAGTGTCATCGTTCAAAAAAAGTGTCAATATTGTGGTGAGTCCGAGGCTTGTGTTAAACTTCTTATTTGTTTCTAGCTTTTCCGTGAAATTCGACAAACCATGTCTATGAAACTAAAAGATCCAGATATTTAACTCGCTGTCAGAGCACATGCGCTGTTCGCGGTGAGAGAGAAAATTAAGTCGACATCTGGCGGTCACTTGATGAAGCTCAAGTTAATGTAATTGAGTGTCATATATGAATTTGTGGGAAAATCATGATTATTGATGTTCTGTTGTAAATTAGTTGTGTAAACTAAAACAGTTAGTAAGAAAAACCTTTAAAGTGCCGAATATTCTTTTGCATGGTCATGTGTATAGTTTTTTAAATATGTTCAGATCATAACCCCTAGAATCCTAGATGGCTCTCTCTTATAATTGAACAAAAAATATGTTGTTCCTATAAACCTTACCTTAGTATCTACATGAGGATTAGTGGTTGGGGGACATAGAATCGAGAGTTCAATCTCGTTTACTGGATTGTGAGGCACGTGTTGGCTAACGGAAGTTGACGAACGATCAATGCAACAGCCGTTTCCATTTCTCACAAAACCGCGACTCTTTAATGGTTGCGGAGTGTCCCTCAAAGACCTCGAGGTCTCCCATCTTCTTCTGCAGTACATGCTACACAAGCAGACTCCGATGCAAACGATACTTATGCTCACCCCGAGAATTACTCCTAATAAAACATAATTTTAAAGTGATTTTTTATTTAATCATAGATGAACAGATATATTTTTTTTTATTAGAATATATCCCTTACCGAGACTTTGATCCGGCTTGACATTCGGCGATGGTTTTTGCTCACCGGATGAAGTAGGATTTTTAGAAGGGTTGCCACCCGCAACGATGATTATAGGATCCGATGGTTTTCCGTTGCCGGCTTTTGTAGCTGCTTGCACCATCACGAAGTACCGCCTTCCCGAAACCAAACCTGGAAGGCTAGTCGTCGTTTTGTTACCTGGAACGGTGATGTTCTCCCACAAATCCGAATTTGAGAGATCCATCGTATACACAATGAAGTATTTTTGTATTATCCCGTTTATTCTCGTTGGTTCTTTCCATGCTAGTCGTATCAGGGTACTATTTCCCAGGAACCAGTGAACGTCTTCGACCTTTCCAGGGACTGAGAAACATATTTCAGATTAGTTTCTGTACTTAATAAAATCTTGGATTAAAGGGATCTGAAGGTACTCACTATCTTCACACGTGTAACACTCTATCGCCTGGCTGAATTCATTATTTTCAGTCGGTTCGTCGGGTAAAACTCTAATTTTGAATTGGTACAACGTGAAAGGCTTTAAATCCTCGATCGTAGCCATAGTGCCATTTCTGCAAATAAATTAAAGTCTAGTTACTTTTTTTTCCGGTAAATCCATTCTTAAGAATTTATATTATAAATAACAAAAAAGTTCCTTTGAGAAATTCCTTTGGTTCTGGTATTACTTCAAAGTAGTAATTTTGTGTATTACCATGTATTTAATAATTTTATACGTACACAAAAACACAATTCGAAGTGTCCTTCATGATGTGCACAGCATGGTAACAGACTTCAAAAACATTGTCATGATAGGTATCTGCTATGCTCCATGTCAAGTTTATCGAATTAGCCGATGCCGGAATAGCCTCCAAGTCGGTGGGAATGTTGCCTGCATCCGCAAATATTTAATAAGCACCATTCAAACACAAAAGAAAGGGAAATAAGAGGGAATGGCCACTCGACTTTTGAGTGTACATCAGATTTCAAAATATTTCAGAAGCTTTTACAAAGATTTCAGGGTGTCTACTAAAATCCTGAGAAAAAATCCCTGACAATTCCAAGTTTAGCCCCAGATATCTCAAGTTTTTGCAAGGTATTATTTTTCATAGTACGGAGCCGTTCGAATATTTCGCATTTTTGAAAATAATCGACTCGGAATATGTATACAGTTAATTAATTTTCCACAAAAAAAAGCTTCAAACAAAAAGATTAATTTTCAACAAAAGAGTTTTACTTTCAATCAAGAATTTTTTTTTTAAACGAAAAGGTGCATTTTCAACTAAAATTATGAACATTTAACTGGAATACTCGAATTTTCAACCAAAAAGATAAATTTTCAAATGAAAAGATAAATTTTTAAACAAAAAATACGAGTTTTCAACAAAATAGTTTAACTTTGAACTAAAAAAGATCAATTTTCAAAAAAATATTCACATTTTCAAACAAAGAGATACATTTTGAACTAAAATGATTAATTCTCAAACAATTTTCGAATTTTCGACGAATTTTCAACAAAAAACAAGAACATTTTTTAACCAAAAATTAAATAGTTTAATTTTTAGTTCAGAGAATTGATGTTCAACCAAAGAGATGATTTTTTAAATAAAATGATGGAATATTCCATTAGAATAGTTACGTTTTCAGTTTCAAAAAAAAAAAAAAAACTAATTTTCAAACAAATCGTTACATTTTCAAAAAAAGTGATGAATTCTCAACTAAAAATGATGAATCTTCAACTGGAAAAAATTTGAATATTGAAACAAAAAGATAAATTTTGCACTAAAATTTCGAATCTATAACTACAATAATTGAATTTTCGACGAAGAAGATTATGTTCTGTCAAAAAACACCAATTTTCAACAACAACAAAATATTTT
The DNA here is from genome assembly GCA_932178445.1 of Andricus quercusramuli. Classification (NCBI taxonomy): domain Eukaryota; kingdom Metazoa; phylum Arthropoda; class Insecta; order Hymenoptera; family Cynipidae; genus Andricus; species Andricus quercusramuli. The sequence goes on from CAKNXH010057431.1 coordinate 73,916, forward strand.
TCAACCAAAAATTGTATAGCTAAATTTTTAGTTGATAAAACTAATGTTCAACCAAAGAGATGAATTTTTTTACTAAAATGATGGAACATTCAATTGTAATAGATACGTTTTAGTTTCAAAGCAAAAAAACTAGTTTTCAAACAAAGCGATGAATTTTGAACTAAAATGATCAATCTTCAAATGAAGAAAAAGTTAAATTTTAAAACAAAAATATCAATTTTTGAATAAAATTTTGAACCTTTGACTACAATAATTGAATTTTCAACCAAGAAGATTAATTTCTATAAAAAAACACAAATTTTCAACTAAAGAACTAGAATTGAATTTTCGAACAAAAATATTAATTTCTACCAAGGACGAATTTTCAACAACAGCAAAAATAAAATAATTTTTTAACCAAAAATTGGATCGTTAAATTTTTAATTAAGAAACTTTATGTTCAACCAAAGAGATGAATTTGTAACTAAAATGATGGAATATTCAACTGGCATAGTTAAATTATTACCAAGAAGATTAATTTCTATCAAAAAACACAAATTTTCAACTAAAACAGATAATTTTTTTTTTTTAAATTGAATAGTTAAATTTTTAGTTAAGAAAATGAATGCTCAACCAAAGAGATGAATTTTTTTTACTAAACCGATGGAATATTCAATTTGAATAGTTACGTTTTCAGTAAAAAAAAAAAAACTTTTCAATCAAAAGACAGCTAAAAAAAAAACAGTTACATTTTCAAACTAAGTGATGAACTTCTAATTGAAATTGTGAAATTTCAAGTGAAATAATTGAATTTTAAACCAAAAAGATGAATTTTCAACTAAAATTTTTGAAAAAGTTCAAAAATTCAGTTAAAGAACTAGAATTGAATTTTCAATCAAAAATATTAATTTCTACCAAAAGGACGAATTTTCAACAACAAAAATATAATAATATTTTTAACCAAAAATTGGATCGTTAAATTTTTAAATTAAGAAACTTTATGTTCAACCAAAGAGATGAATTTGTAACTAAAATGATGGAATATTCAACTGGAATAGTTGAATTATCATTTAAAAGAATTAATTTGAAACAAACAAAAAAAAACGAATTTTCAACAAAATACACTGAACCTAGACTTCTGTAAACTGCATTTGTGCGTTTCGAGAATTGATGCAGCTCGGCGGTTTCATGATAAGAGGGGCCACAGGGCCAAAAGGAGAGGGGTTTTGCTCAGTCAAGCGTGACCGAAACCGTGCACAAATCCAGTTTCCAGTGTAGTCAAATACAGTAATATAAAGCTACGTTTACAAATGAATAATTGTTATTCAATTTTATATTGCAATTAAGGAAAAATTCTCTGACTAAAAAAATAATTCCCGTACATTTCCAGGTTTTCCAAGTAGGGAGACACATTGGATATGAAAGATTTCACAGTGATTCCAAAAGATTTCCAAACATTTCGTAAAGACTTCCAAATATTTCAAAAGATTTCTTAAAGATTACAAAAGATTTCAAAGATTTTAAGCTTGTACGCGAGATTTCAAGAGTGATCAAGCCCTCGCTAAAATGTAATACTGATAAATACTTACTAAGGGAGCGACCTGCAGATTCTATACGCTTATTTAAACAATTCCGAACCTCCTTTAGAGTAATCATACACAGCCCCACTGTATACGAATTATTCGCATCTGTAACGAAAAATTAAATGTTTGAAATCCGGACAAATTTCAAATACTCAAACTTTATATTTTCTGATGACGTACCTAAATTAGTAAATAAATATTCAGTAACATTTTTAGGTAACAATCTCGTTTCTAGCTTCTCTCCCTTCTCGTTTTCGGAGCAGACTTGCCATGCGTGATATTCGTGTCCGAGGTTTTGATTTGACTTTTCGTTTACCGCCCATTTCATCTGAAATACATAAGACATTCAAAATTTTCGCATTTTTTAAAACGGTAAATTATAATAAAAGATATTCTAAAATTTATCAATACCATCGATTAATTTAACAATATTAAAAACATAATTATTATTTCTTGAATTTGTCTCTTAAAGTTCATGAATTTACAAAATAATTCTAATAAATTTTTATTTTATCTTCTCATAACTTAACTTCACTTCATATTCAGGTAAAGTTGATTGATGTGGGTGCTCTATTAAATTCAAACTGCTAACTTCTCAAGTATAAATATTGCCTTTTCAACAAGACAGATCAATGTTCAGCCAATATTAGAATTTTCAACCAAAACGATTAATTTTCTACCAAAAAGGACGATTATTCAACAAAATTAATGAATTCTCAACCGAATAGTTTAATTATCAACTTAAAAAGATAAATTTTTAACCGAATAGTTGAACTTTGAACTAAAAATAGAATAGTTCAATTTTCAGTTAAAAAAATTAATTTTCCACAAACAAAATGTTCACCCAAAGTGATGAATTTTCAACTAAAATGATAAATATTTTAATTAATATTAACTGGAATATTTGCATTTTCTAACGATAAGATAAATTTTCAGAGAAAAAAATTAATTTCCTAACTAAAATATACGACTTTTCAACAAAAAACATGAATTTTCAACGAAATATGTACATAGTTGAACTTTGAGCTGAAAAAGATCAATTTTCGACCAAAAATGGAATAGTTAGATTTTCAATTAAAAAAACTAATTTTCAACCAAACTGATGAATTTTCATCTAAAATAATGAATCTTTATCTGGAATAGTTGAATTTTCAACAACAAAAAAGACAAATTTTCAAGCAAATAGTGGAATTTTGATCTAAAAGAGATCAATTTTTAACTAAAATGATGAATATTTAACTGGAATACTTAACTTTTTAACCAAAAAGATAAAGTTTAAAACACGAATATTAATTTTCAAGTGAGAACATTAACTTTCAAATAAAAAAAATTAATACAAAACAAAAAAAATTAATTTTCTACCAAAACGACTATTTTTCAACAAAATAAAATAATTTTCAAAGAAAAAGTTAACTTTTTAACTGGAAGAGACAAATTTTCAACCAAATAGTAGAATTTTCAACTAAAAAAATTTTTTTTTCAACGAAAATTGGAATAGAGTTTAAACATCAAATATAAACATAAACATATGTAAACATCAAACTGATAAATTTTCAACTAAAATAATCAATATTTAACTGGGATAGTTGAATTTAAAACCAAAAAGATGAAATTTCAAACAAGAAGATTAATTTTCTAGCAAAAAGGTCAATTTTCGAATAAAAAAATTATTATTCAATCAAAAAATTTAATTTTCTACCAAAAATACGATTTTCCAACAAAATACAATAATTTACAAAAAAAAAGTTGAATTTTTAACTGAAAAAGGAAAATTTGCAACCAAACTAATGAATTTTTATCTGAAATAATAAATCTGTAACTGGAAAAGTTGAATTTTAAACAGAAAATCTTATTTTCAACAAAGAAGATTAATTTCAAAGAAAAAAGACGAATTCCCAACAAAATACATGAATTTTCAACTAAAAAAGATAAATAGTTAAATTTTAAGTCAAAAAAATTAATGGACAACCAAAGAGATGGATTTTCAACTAAAAATGATGGAACATTGAATTGGAACAGTTACATTTTCAGTGAAAAACATTAATTTTCGATTAGAAAGGTAGGGTGTACAGTAGGGTGGCCCTTATCTTTCGCATTTCGAATTTCTTCGCTCTCAACCCCGAGTTTTATTCGAATGCAACAAAAAATCTCAAAATTTGAGAATAACTGGTTGATATTTAGGGGTTGTGCAATGACCATGAAGTTTTCCATTGATTTAACATGGAAAGAAGTCAGCTTTTTGCAAATCTAATATGTAAAAGCGATGACATGTTACAAATAATTCCATATTTTAGTATATTGTTCAGAATTCGTCAGAGAATAAAAATTCACCACAAATTTTCAGAGTTGAATCATTTAAAGCCACTCTTATGGGTCCCCAAAGAAAACCCCAGAAGTGAAGAATTCGAATTTTATTTAATATTGCGATTTATTAACGCTTTTTGAAAGTTCTATTCATAAATAATTATTAATCGATCATTTAAGAACACCCAGCCATCTTTGAACTAATTTTCAATTGTTTAAACGATTTTAATTTGTTTAAACATTAGTTTTTTTCAGGTATGTCGTTCTCTAATCATTTATAATAATGACATTATTTATATAAATAATTTTACAATTCTACCTATATTATATTTAAACAAAATGAAATTGTTTAAATTATTTAGATTTGTTTAAACATTTACAAGTATTCTTCGAAAACAAACTAGTACTTACAAATATTAAATTCTGCCGGAAAAAACGCATTAATTAAATAATTTACAAATTATTTAAACAAATTATTATATTGTTGTCGTTGATTAAAGTACTTATGACGTCTAGAAATCACGTTTTCACGTACGTTCTCATGACTTACATGAAAAAAGTTTAAACAAATTAGAATTGTTTTCACAACTGAAAATTAGTTAAAAAATGACTGGGTAATAAAATGTTACCAAATAATTTATTAAATAAAAAAAAAGTTTAAAAAAGCGTTAATAAACCGCAATATTACGTAAAATTCATTGGTCATTGGCCTTCAAAACTAATGATTGACTCTTATTCTCTGACGAATTCTGAACAATATACGTAAAACGGAATTACTTGTAACATATTATCGTGTTTAAACATTATATTTACAAAAGGCTGACTTTTTCTCATCTTCAATCAATGGGAAACTTCATGGTCTTTGCGCGATCCCAAAATGTTAACAGATTTCTCTCAAATTTGAAGAAATTTTTCTTCTGACATTAAATTCTAAAAAAATCCACCAAATATAAATAAGAGCCATTCTAGTAGAAACCCTGTTAAAGCATCTCAGAATGATGAATTTCAAGGCCGGAGGAATTTAATATGAACTTACAGAAACAACTGAAGCATTAATATTCGTAAGCGAAACGTCAACGAGATTCTTAATCGTGAATTGACCAGTTTCAGGAGGTGGCATCGTTATAGTTGACCAAGGCAATTGGTTTTCGCTGGTGGTAGGCCATCCCTGTTCAGTCCTTGCCAAGACTCTAACGTCGTATTGAGCTTCAGGCGTCAAATCTAAAAAGTTGTACAAATCTTAGTCTAGTACTAATTAAAATGAGGAATATTTGGTAAAGATTCAGAGTTAAGAAATGCAAAGTACCAGTGAGAATGTAATTCTCGTCAGTTGGGGGAAAGTAGAGAATCCAGGATGAAGGATGTTGATGAAGCCTCCACTGTAACTTATACTGCACAATTACACCCTGCGCTTGCCTTTCATTCAGGGGTATCCAAGTCACGTTTAGTTTCGAACTGCTGATCACGCTCAAATTTATCTTTGGCGCTGATTTTGGAACTGTGGAAAATTTAAATTTAAATTAAACAATGTAAATTAGAGCAAACTAGCCAAAAATAAGGTAAAGATGGTTCACTCTCGTACCACTTGGGGCGGTAGAACATGTGACTACAGTTGACTGGTCGCTGGCCCCATGATTATTGTATAAACGCACGTAAAAGGAATAATTCGTGAATGGTTCGAGCAGCTTTGACACTTCCACGGATGTTACGTTTCCAAGTTCAGGCGGAGAAACTTCTTCCTTTCCTCCTTCTACGTTTGAAAAAGAACGAATCAATGCTGAATTATTTATTATGTTATTGGGGGTTTAAACATGCTATGCGACTCTATTGGTCCCAGTCCCAGTGTTGGGTAAGTTACTTTTTTTGAGTAACTAGTTAGTTACGTTACTTGTAACTGTAATTAGTTGCAGTTACTAGATAAAGTAACTTTAAGTTACCAACAAAATTACTTTTTTCTCTTTCTTCATTACGTAATTTAGAAATCAAAATAACTAAGATTATAATACACAAAAACTTAATTTAATAATAAAAAGGCATTAGTTAAAGTAAATAAAAAAACATCACGTGCGTCCTAGACTACGACCCAAGACAGATTTGTGTGTAAACATCTTCGGTAAACGTTAACTGGAATTGAAATCTTACACAAAGCAAATAATAACTCACGCGCATGTAGGAGTATAAAAATCTATTTTCTCTTATATGTAATGTCACGCAAAAGTTTCTGGACATCTATTTTCCAATAGATTGAACATAAAAGGTGATAAAAGTACCCGTTTTATGGACATCAATGAAAGTCAGTATGTGTTAATTTTACTAGAAGTTGTTTGAGAAAACTTCAAATGTTAATGTTTCCGGAAAATATCAATAAATTCGAAAATAAACAATTTTTTATTGTTTTTGGGCTAATTTTAAAGATAATTTTCTTCAAGTTTGTTAGAATACTATTCTATTAATTTGTTTTAATTTAGTTATAAAACCTGACTTTATATCAATACTGTTAAGTTCTTTAAATTAAGCTTGGGTTTTGATAGCATCGCAGGAAAAATTCTAGAAATATCTTATCAAGTCAGTAAAATAATTTAAAAAATGATCTTTAAAACTAGTGCAAAGAGATTAAATAATATTATTTGCTTTTTGATTTATTAACATTTTTCGGAAACATTAAAATTTGTATCTTTTTTTTTAATAACTTCTAATAAAATTAATATATTGCTTTAAATTTGAGGCCATTAGGCGTATAATTTTATCAGGTATCATGTAGTAATTGGAAGTAAATTTACAGTTGAATATTTTTAAAACTAGAGTGCTTTTATCAAATATTGAAAAAGATAGGTCTAGAAACTTTTGCATAGTAGTGCACAATAGCAATGGCTTGAAAGGGGGGTGGACAGTCAAAATTAAAACTTACTGGGTGAAATTTATTCTTTGAACATGCGTTAAGAGGTTTTAATACTTTAATTCGCAAAAAGTTTATAACAAGTAGCTCTTTTCTCCATTTTTTTGAAAATCAAGCTTTTCCCATTTAAAACTCCATGTTAATTTCAAAGGCTCGGGGGCACGGGTTAACTTTGACAAAAAAAGAAAACAAGAAAAATGTTCAGTTGATAAACTGTGAATATAAATAAATTAAGTATTTATTTTTAAAATTGAAAAGTTCCACCCTTAACAATAGAATAATAATCAAATTGATTTTATAAGGCGATTATGAATCTGTTCATAATTGAATAATTTATAGATTTTTACGTTAAAAATTGAACTATTTTAATTCGAAAGCCTTAGTAATTAATGAAATGTTTGCATCCGATTGAAACTTCAAAAGCTTTTTTTCAAATTTCAAAAACATTTTGATTAATATATTCATAATTAAATGTTTTTATTCAATTTCAAATCCTATTCAAATATTATTGCATTCTAAAATACTCCATGTTTTAAGCATTCAGTTTGAAAATTTTTAATTAAAAAATGTTCTAATATTGAACAATAGTTGACTGTTTATTTAAAATAAGAAATTATAAATCAAAAATTTAAAGATAAAGTAAATAAAATTGAATTATTTAAAATAAAATAAACCTCGAACATTTTTCAATTTAGATTTTTCATGAAACAACTTATAATCACTAAATTGTACTGCTTTTAAGTTAAAAAAGTTTGAAAATGATATAATTTTGAACACTTGCAAATTTCTCTGAAAGAACTCTGGACACACTTTGAGATTCGCTATATCTGTTATAATACATTTAAAATAAGAAACTAAAAATGAAATATTCAAAAATAAACAAATTGAAATTTAATTATTCAAAATAAAATAAGCCTCGAATCAATAAAATTCCAGAGTGCTGAATGCACACTTAAAAATTTGCATTGTTTCATTTTTTTTTAATTTTTAATTTAGAAGTGACATTTTTGAATTTGAATGTTTCAATAACAATGAAAAATCCTTTAATTGTAGTGTTTCAAACTAAAATTGTTTAAAAATTATATAATTTTGAACATCTGACAAATTTATTGATTCATTCTTCAAACTATTTTATTTCCTAAAATTCATTCTCTCCTTTGCCTGCTTGGACAAGCTTTGTTTATCAAATACCGATGCGGACCGATATCAGTTCTCTGAAAGAACACATTGTGTCGTACTCATGTTACGCATCTACATTTAGAATTAGACTAATTATATTTCATGAAGAAGAATATTAAAAATTGAAATTTCGTTATGGAAAATTCATTATTATGACACTTATCATTATTATTACCCATCTAAGTACTCAAAACATATAAGAAAAATATTGAAAATTGTTTCTTATTTTCAAATTAGACACAGCATATTTTCCACCTGTTTGTAAATAATTCACAATTGTTTAAACAATTATTATTCGTTTGGGAAAGAGAGAGAGGTGGATAGATAGAGAGAGGGGGAGGGAAAGAGCGAGAGACGGAGGGGGAGGGGGGCAAGCGTCCGTTCTGTGACATGAGACACAGCGCGTGTGTCAGAGGCCTGCGTTACACTTTCTAGTCATGGTTTCATTTGAATCAGGCGCGACTCCACATTCGAGGTCTAAGATGTTTACACATCAAAATATACAAAATATTTCGCTAAGTGCAAAACAATATATATTTAAAATAAAATTCAAATTGAGTAATAGACATGTCACTCAGAATGTCCTGCGGTATCAGATTTTTGTTTCGTTGACTTTATTTTCATTAGCCATTAAAAATGATTTTTCATGTTAAATTCCAGGTTACAATCATGACTCACATATTCTATTTTAACTATTCTATTCTCCCGTTTCACAGTACTATGCAATTGATAACTTATGACTGATAAAATGGTTGAAAATATTATTTGCAAGACTGTAGAAAAGAATGCTTATAATTGATATATCTGAAAATTGATTCCATTATATTAGGTGCAATTTGTCCAGATTTAAGACCAAAGATTTAACCAAAATATATGAAATTTTTTTATCGGAAGAAATTAATAAAAAAAAACACTTTTGAACAAAATATTTGAATTTTGAAGCCAAAAGGATGAATTTTCAACCAAAAAATTACTTTTCAACTAAATAGTTGTACTTTCTACCAAAATAGTTGAATTTGTAACAAAACACATGAATTTAAAACCATTCAGTTGAATTTTCATAACGGAAATATTAATTTTCAACGAAATAGTGGCATTTTTTTACCATTTTCAAATCAAAAAGACAAACTTTCAATAAAAGAGTTCAATTTCCAACAAAAAAGTTCATTTTTAACCTTTTTCTACGAAAAAAAAATGGAAACAAAATACTTCAATTTTCAACCAAAGGAACGAATTTTTAAGTAAAATTATGAATCTCTAACCAAACAACTGAATTTTTAACAAAACAGTTTAAATTTTAACAGAATAGTTACATTTTCAACAAAATAGCTGAACTCTCTCTCTACAGAAATCGTGTTTACCAAAAAAGATGAGTTTTTAAACGAAAAACAAGAGTTTCCATCAAAATTTTTCGTTATTTTTCAACGAACTAATTGAAAATTCTACCAAATAGTTCTATTTTCAACAAAATACATGAATTTTCAATCAAAAATAGATGAATTCTCAACGAAAAATATAATATTGTATATTACTTCAGTCAAAACAGATTTTAATTTGAAATTAAACACAGTTGTATTCATCGAAAAAATTCTCAAAACAGTTGAATTTTCAACAACAAAAATTAGAATTTTTTTTTAAAAGAGATAAATTTTGAAACGAGAAAGCTGAATTTTAATCCAAGAAAGAAAAAAAATTCCACTCAATTGTTCAATTTTCAAGCCAAAAAGACGAATTATCTACAAAACAATTGCATTTTTCAAACCGAAAATATGAATTTTCAACAAATAAGTTGGTTTTCAATCAAACAATTGAACTATATACCAAAATAGTGGAAGTTTTAACAAAATACATGAATTTTCAAACAAAACAGATGAATTCTCAACGAAAAATATATACAAAATTTTAATTTGAAATTAAACACAGTTAATTCAACCAAAAAATACGAATTTCCAATAAAATAGCCGAATCCTCAACCAAATCAGACTGATTTTCTACCAAAATAGTTGATTTTCCAACAACAAAAATCAGATTTTTTTAATCAAATGATATCAATTGTGAATCGAAAAAGCCGAATTTTCAAGAAAACATTTGTAATAATTTTAACTTAAAATTGAACTATTTTGTTGAAAATTCATATTCTCGGGTAGAAAATTCCACTGTTTTATAAAAATTCCATCTTTTTGTGTTGAAATTTCAACAGTTTGGTATAATATTCAAGTATTTGGTATAAAATTTAACTGTTTCGTAGAAAATTCGATTTTTTTATTGAAAATTAATTCTCCTCAATAAAAATTTAACTATTCCACTTTTTTTGTTAACAATGATCCTTTTTTGGTTTAAAAGTTCAACTATTTAATGAAATTTAGAAACGAAAAAAAATATAAATGAATAATTAATGCAACAAAATTTGGACTAACAATCACATCCACTCTTTGAAGTATCTAGTTGAAAATTCATGTAATTTGTTCAAAATTTGTCTTTTTGGTAGAGAATTTATTTTCTTCTTTGAAAATTCAACTATTTGGTTCAAAATGTACGTATTTTATTGAAAATTCTTTTCTGGTAGAAAATTAATCTTCTTGGCTTAAAATTCGACTAATTGGTTCGAAATTTATATATTTTGTTGAGAATGTATCCTTTTGCTTGAAAATTTAACTATTTGGTTAAACATTGAATTGTTTTGTTAAAAGCTTATGTTTTTGGCTTGAAAATTCAAAATCTTTTACGAAAATTTTTTTCTTTATTGACTGAAAAATCTTTCTTGATTGAAAATTCGTCTTTTTGATTTGAAAATAGTGTCTTTAGTGTCGTTTTTTCGAAATAGTAGCAAAATAGTTTTATCGCTAAAAAAAGTATCAAAAAGTGTCAATAGTGTAGTGATTCCAAGGCCTGAAATTGAAATTTAATTGTACAAATTGTAAGTGTGCACTTTTTCTTACCAATGGGACTGTAATGGACGGTATATGCGGTAATATTAGTACTCGGCAGATACTTCGGTGGTTCCCAGGAAATATAAATCCTCTGTGGAGACAAAGCGTGGCATTTCAAAGCAGTCGGTGCATCAGGGCTGTTACGTGAAGTATTTACTTGAAGCCGACCAGCGGCCCAAATTTCCCCAGCTTCGCTCACCGCCACGCACTGATAAACTCCAGAATCAGTCGGAACCGTGGCGGAAATCGCGAGTTCGACTTTATTCGAGCCTTTCTCATAAATCGTTCGTCGCCCTGAAAACAGTCCTCACGTAAAAATGCTACTTAATTTTATGTTTTATTTTCAAGACTGCAGGCGTCACAGACCCTATGGGGTAAAATATAGGTACCAATGGGTACTTTTTGTCACGCTCATAGGATACTTTTAATGTCATACTTTTAACCCTCAGAGGGTAACAAATTCAGGATAAATTCATAAGGCTTTTTAAAACAGTTCAAGTTAAATTCAAAAGAATTCAAATGTATTGGACAATTTTTAATAATCCAAAAAATTCTACTGATTTCCGTAAAATTGGAATGAATTCAGAGAAATTAAAGGTGAACGAGAAGAACTCGATGAAGTTCATAAGAATTCAAGATGAATAAAAAAAATCCAATGACTTGAAAACAATTTAAAAATATGAAAAATCTTCTATGAATTCAGTAACTTTAAAATGAGCTTAGAAAAATTCAAGGGAATTCAAGAGAATTTCATGAAAGGCCTAAGAATTCAAGGTGAGGTTACAAGACTTCAGGATCAATTAAATAAAAACTTTTAAAAATTAAAAAAAAATCGACTAAATTAAGTAGAATTGAGTAATTAAAATAATTCAAGTAAGATAAAAACATTTAAGAGAATTCCAAAAAATTAAAAAGAATTCTGTGTAAATTAATAAGAATTCAGGGTGAATTTGTAACAATACCATCCAATCTCTTCAAATTTTTGAAACCCTACTCATTCTTGATCAAAAAAGTTACTAATGACTACAGAACAATGCAAGTCAAATTTAAAAGAATTCAAATTACTTGGACAAATTTTTCAAATCGTAAACATTCATTTATTTCAGTAAAATTTTAGTGAATTTACAGGAATTTAAGGGAAATGAGAAGAATTCGATAAAATTCATAAAAAATTAAACTGAACTTAAAAACCAATCAAGTGAATTCAAAAATATGAAAAATGCATTGAATTGAGTAAGTTTGAAGTGAGATTATAAAAATAAAGAGAATGTAAAAGAATCAGAAGAAATGCCTAAGATTTTAAGGTGGGTTTAAAAGACTTCAAGATGAATTAAATAAAAACTTTTCAAAAATCCACTGAATTGAGTAAAATTAAGTGAATTTAGAAGAATTCAAAAGGATTTAAAAGAATTCAGGATAAATTAATACGAAGTCAGGGCAAATTCCAAATTAATTGCGAAAAATATTTTTAAATCTCATCAAATCTTTGAAGCCTTACTAATTCCTCATCAAAAAAGTGACTAATGACTACAAAACAATTCAAAGTCAAATTGAAAAGAATTAAATTGGAAAAAAAATTCAATTCGAAAAATCCATTTATTTAAGTAAAATTTGAGTGAATTTAGAGGATTTTAAAACAATTCGATAAAATTCGTAAAAACAAAACTGAATTAAAAAAAAACAATGAACTGAATTCAAAACAATTCAAAAATATGAAAAATTCATTGAATTGAGTAAGTTTGAAATGAGTTGCAAAAAATACTTAAGAATCTCTTGAAATCTTTTAAACCCTAAGAAATCCATCATTTCTTGTAAATAAATTCTTTGAAATCCATTAAAATATTATAAGATCCAGTGAAATTACATGATATCTGATACTTCCTAAAATCCTGAAAAATTGATTAAAATACCTTGAGAAATCTTAAAACCCCATAAAATCATTGAAATCCTCAGAAATCTTTTAAAAGCTCTTGGAATCTTTTAACATAGCCTTTAAGGTCCTTAAAATCCTTCCATATCTTCCGAAATTCTTTAAAAGGCATGCAAATTCTGCAAAATCTCTTAAAATTATCAAAACTCTTGGAAATCCCTTCAAATTGTTTGAATCTCTTGAAAATGCCTTGGAATCTATTAAATTTTCCTTAATTTCTTTTGAAATCCCTTGAAATTTGCAAAAGCTCTTGGAAATGCCTGGGAATTTTTCACAATACCCCAAATATTTAAAATCCTATAAAATCCCATTAAATTACTAAAATTCATTACAAATTTCTTTTTAATCTTTTAAAATAATCTAAAATATTGAAAATCCTTTAAAATCGTATACAATTTTTTGAAAATCTCAAGGAATTTGAAAAATACTTTTAAAAATTTCAAATCCTTTGGTCATTTTGTCAAATCATCCTCAGGATTAATTATATAAAAACTTTAAAAAATTAAAAAAAAAATCCATTGAATTAACCAGAAATGAGTAAATTTATAAGAATTTAAGTAAATTGAAAAAAATTCCAGAGAATTAAAATAATTCAGGGTGAATTCCAAAAAATAATGTAAAATCTCTCAAAATCTGAGAAACCCTAGGAAATGCCTCACTTCTCTTGATTAAATTCTTTAAAATCCACTAGAATATTATTAAATTCCGTGAAATTCTATGAAATCTGGCGATATTTTCTGAAACCCTGAAAAATTATTAAAATACATTGAGAGCTCTTAAAACCCCATAAAAACATTGAAATCCTCGGAAATCTTATAAAATCCTATGAAATCTTTTAAAATATTTTAAAACTTATAGGTCCTGTAAAACCGTTCAATATCTTCCGAAATTCTAAAAAAGTCTTCATCCTGAAATATTTGAAACGCCTTAAAATCCCTTCAAATTAATAAAAAAAATTCCTTTCAAAATTCCCTAAAAAAATTTAAAATTAAAAGCTCTTGAAAATGCCTTGGAAGTTATAAAAATATCCTCAAATCTACAAATTTCTTCAAATTATTGAAATCTATTAAAAATGTCTCGGAATCTTTGAAAATACCCTGACATATTTTAAAAGAATTTAAGACAACTCAGAAATAGGTACAGACCTGAATTGAATAGTGATTAACCTATGAGTTAATTTATTTAAAGAAAAGTGACAATAATAGTTGCATGAGAGCTTCTATAGATTAGATTTTTTAATTTTTATCATTTTCTATTTTTATATAAATAAACAAAGAGCGAAAATGAGACATTTTTTATTTGTTTATCTTTAAATAAATAACTTCTTTAATTCCATTCTCGATGAAAATGAATGTCAAGTATCTAAAGAATATAAATAATTAACAGGATATCGAATCTAATTGTTATAAACAAATTATAATAACAAAATGTCAACATCGCGGAAATTTTACTTTCAAAGTATATTTGTAAGTTGAAATTGCTTGATTTTATCGATAGGATAGTATTTGATGTCTGTTATAATTTGTTAATTTTTCAAAAAATTATATAAACAAATCCATATTTTGGTCATTTATAGACATAAAGTAATCGTTTGTGTCGCTAATCGTCCTCAAATTACATAAGTAGTGATGCTTAGTGACGAAGAATTGTCAATCGATATTATTTATTTTACAAATAAATGCATAGTTTGACCATTTCAGATAGAAAGTAACTTTTTTTCTTTCTGATCGTCTTTAAATTATATAAGTGGTGATTTTCAGTAATGTAGACTTGTCATTGGATATTATGTGTTCATTTTATAAACACATTTTACAAACAAATGCATAGTTTGACAATTTATGGGCATAAATTAATTGTTTTTTATTCTTAACGCCTTTAAACCATATAAGTGATAATGTTTAGTTATGCATAATTTTTATTCGACATTATTTGTTCATTTTATTAACAAATATTATATACAAATGCATAGTTTGTCCATTTATTGTCCACTAATATAATTGAAAGACGATCACAAAGAAGAACGGTTACTTTCTATCTATAAATGGTCAAACTATGTATTTATTTATAAAATAAACAAATAATATCGAATGACCAATCTTTATCACTGAATATTACCACTAATATAATTTAAAGGCACTAAGAAAGAAAAACGGTAACATTCTGCCAATAAATGCCTAAACTATGCATTTGTTCATAAAATAAACAAATTATACCAGACAAGAAATTTTTATGATCAAATATGATCGTGTCGATTAAATCAAGAAATTTCAATTTACAAATAAACCTTGCTAGCAAACTTCCCACGATGTTGCCAGTTTGTTAATATAATTTGTTTATAACAATTAGATTCGATATTTTGTTGATTATTTATATTCTTTGGATACTTCGACATTCATTTTCATCGAGAATGGTATTAATTTACTTATTTCAAGATAAAAAATAATAATTAAAAAAACTAATCCATAGAAGCTCTTACGCAACTATTGTTGATCACTTCTAAAAAAAATTTGAAATTCGGTCAAGAATTGTAGGCTGTCGGTGATTTTGAATAGTAAATTCTCGATACAGTCCACAGTGCGGTCTGCGAGGCCTGAGAGTATTTAAAAGCATTAAATACTTACCATTGACAGTGACATTTTTAGCATCTTTCAGCCAATAAATACGCGGTTGAGGATATCCCTGAGCTTGGCACTCGAACCTCGCTGTTCTTCCGTTTGGACAAACTTGACTTGTTGGCTTTATCAAAAAGGTTGGTGGGATGAAAACGTCCACAGTTACGTTCTGATATTCAATGCTACCATTGTACGAATTTTTGGCAGAGCATATGTAGAATCCAGCATCCGAAGGTCCGACATTTTCCAAGGTGAGAACACTTATGCCAGTTGTCGAATCAATTAGAAAAACTGGTCGGGTTTTGTTAACTGGATTTCGAGAAATAAATGACCACGTTGTCACTGAAGGTGGAAATCCGGAAACAGCACACACCAGTCGCAAACTGGATTTTTTCGTCAACACATGTTTGTAGGACGGTTGAGGCAGTAGTGAAGAAATGGAATGTTCGTTTGTTGATGTTGAAATAACAGTTAATACTGCGTCATTGCTTGTCGTAGTTTTGTTCAAGTAATCGTTGGCAGCTATGCATCTGAAAGAAAAGACATTTTATAAATTAATAAAAATATTACAGATACAATTACTGTTTTAAAAATCAATTGTTCCAACCTGTAAGAACCAGCGTCGGATAATTTCGTTGCGCTTATGTACAGAACACCAGGTGGTACGAAAGTATATCTGAAAAGAAGAGATTAATTTTACAAAACTGCCTTTTTGAGTACCTCGAATGAGGAAAATTGATATATCTTACTTTTTGCTGTCTTGGTCAAACGATAAAGGAGCTGAGTTATGCTCCCAAGTAATTTTTGGAGGGAAGGGTACGCTGTCGATTAAACAAGAGAGCCTTGCAACTTCCCCTTCGTATACTTTAACATCTTTTGGTTGCTGCTTGAACGTTCGAGAGAGCTCTGAAATTTCAATTAGATTGATTGAAATATCCGAGAACAGGCCTCTCACTCACTTTAGAGATAAAAAATAGTGTAAATAGTGTCACAAATTTGAAAAAATAACATTTTTCAAGTATTAAACTTAGGTCTAGCCCAAAATCAAAAAGTATGTTATACTTTAGTCTATAAATGATCAAAATTCCTATTTATTCATCGCAGGCTTCACAGTCTCCCCTTTCGCCCATTTTTCCACTTAAATGCGAACTGAATTAATAGAACTCAATAAGACAATCTAACCATTTTTGTTTTAGTTCATTCTTTCGGTTCAAATGTCTACTATTACATTTATTGAGAATGCATCTTTTTGGTTAATATTTTTATTATTTGGTTCAAAATTGAATTAATTTGTCGAAAATTCAACAATTTTGTTAAGTTATACTGCTTGGTTGAAAATTGAACTGTTTTCTTTAAAATTCGTCTTTTTGGTTTGATAATTCAATAATTAGACCGTAATTTTGTTTCTTTCTTAACTAACGATTTTTTTTTTATTCAAGACACAACAATTTTGTTGAACATTCATCTTTCTGGTTCGGAAATTCATCTCTTTCTGTAGAAATTTCACCTTTTTTGGTTAAAAATTAATCTATTGCACTTGGAAATATACTTTTTTGTTGAGAATTCAACTGTTTTATAGAAAAGTTGTATTTTTAGCTCAAAAATTCAACGATTTCGTAGAAAATTTGTTCGTTAAATCCAACTGTATTTTTTTATATTTGTCTATTTGGCTTGAACATTTAAGAAATGGGTAGAAAATCCAACTATTTGGTACAAAATTAAACTGGTTTGTTAAAAATTTGATTTCTTTATTGAAAATTAATTCTCTTAAATAAAAACTTTACTCGACTTTTGGTTAAAAATGTATCCTTTTCAGTTAGAAATTTCAACTTTTTGCATCACATCCAATGTTAAAACTATTTGGTTGAAAATTTATGTAATTTTTCGAAAATTCGTCTTTTCTGATAGAAAATTCTTCTTTTTGGTTCAAAATTTATGTACTTTGTGAGGTATTGATGTTTTTACGTACAAAAATTAATCTTAACTTAATTAACTTTCCTGATGAAAACTTCACTGTTTCGTAGGAAATTTGTATTTTCGGCTCGAAAATTTAACACAATTTCGTAGAAAATTTGAACATTTGATTATAAATGTATGCACTTTGTTGAAAATTCGTTTTTGTTAGTTAAAATTCAACAATTTTTTATTTTAAATAAAAATCTTGAAGTATCTGAAAAATGAACTATTTTGTTAAAAATTCAACTACTGATTGGTTGAAAATTGATATTCTTGGTTTGAAAATTCAACTGTTTTGTAAATAAATTCATCTTTTTGGCTTAAAAATACAACGAATTGGAAGATCATTAAACTGTTTGGTACAAACTTAAATTCTTTTGCAGAAACTTTTTTTTATTGAAAATTAGTTCTCTTAAATGAGAACTTTACTCAATTTTTGGTTAAAAAATGATCAATTTAGTTTAAAAATTTTAATATTTACCTACAAAAAAACTAGAAACCAAAAAACATAAAGTAAAAATTAAATTAAATCCATTGTTCAAACTATTTAATGGAAAATTGAAGTAACTTGTTGAAAATTCTTCTTTTTTGGTAGAAAATTGATCTTCCTCGTTTAAAATTCATCAATTTGGATAAAAATGTATGTATTTTGTGAGTAAGTTATCTTTTTGGATAACAATTTTATTATTCGGTACAGAATTAAATTTTTTTGTTGAAAAATAAACAATTTTGTTAAAGTGACACTTCTTGGTTGAAAGTTCAATCATTTTGTTGAAAATTCGTCTTTTTGTCTTGCAAATGCAACAATTTCATTGACTTTTTTTTTTGCTTGAAAGACAAACTTTTTTTTTGTTAAAAATTCAACTACTTTATTGAACAATCATCTGTTTCTGTAGAAATTTCACCTTTTTTGGTTAAAACCCATTTCATTAAAAATTCGACTGTGTTAGATAAAATTCGTACTTTCGGCTACAAAATTTAACAATTTTGTAGAACATTTAAGCAATCTGGTTGAAAATTCGTTTTTGATCGTTAAAAACACATTTTTTTATTTTGAATTAAAATCTTATAATAACTGAAAATTTAATTATTTTGTCGAGAATGCAACTGATTGGTTGGAAATTCATATTCTTTCAACTGTTTTGAAAAAAATTCGTCTTTTTGACTTGAAAATTCAATTACGTGGCACAAAATTAAACTTTTGTTTGATTTTTAAATGAAAATTAATTCGCTTAAATGATGTAATTTATTGAAAATTTATCTTTTCGGTAGAAAGTTAATCTTCCGTCTCGAAAATTGATCTTTTTGGTGGAAAATTTAACTATTTGGTTCAAAAAGCATCTGTTTGGCTGACAATCTGTTTTGGTTGAGGATTCAACTATTTTGTTGGAAATTCGTTCAATTCGGTTCAATTCAACTGTTTTGACTTAAAATTAAATTTTGTTGTTAAAATATCAACTATTACATTTTTTTGTTGAGAATTCATTTATTTTCGTTGAAAATTCAACTACTTGGTTGAAAGTTGAACCCCTCTCCAAAATCGTCTACGTTATTTTGCGGAAGACCCCTAAATAAATTCAAAATTTTCAAAAAAAAAAACTTTACTTAGTAATTTGGTAATGAAATAGTGGCATGAGCGAACAATTGTGATAAAATAGTATCTGTAGTCTCATTTTTTTTCGATATAGTAGTAAAATAGTGCCATTGATAAAAAAAGTGTAAAATAGTGTGGTGAGTCCGAGGCCTGCGAGAATCATAAAAGCAGGGCAAGTTTTTTTTTAATATTAGGCTTATTGGTCGGATGAATTAATTTTTGGGGAAAACTCACTGGCAAGTCGTACAGCAACTGGCGACGATCGTAAGTATCCACCGAAATTGGTGCGCACCACGCATCGATATTCATCTTTTACTGGGACTTTTGAACTGTTGTTCCAGCCCTTGCGTTTTGGAGTGACTTCTAGATTTTTTTTCTTTGGAAACAAATATGATAGTTAGACAAAAAGAATGGCAGTATTGGTACATAAGTCATGTTGCTTGAGGAAGATGATAGAATAATTATACCTTCAGGCCTGACAGTCCATATAAGATAAAATATAGGGACCAAAGGGTACTTTTTATCACGCTTACAAGGTCATTTTTTTGCGCTCAAAGGGTAACAAAATTCAGGATAAATTCATAAGACTTCAGAACAATTCAAGTTAAATTCAAAAGAATTCAAATGTATTGGAAAAACTTTAAAAACCAAAAAAATTCTATTGATTTCCGTAAAATTGGAATTAATTTACAGGAACTTGAGGTAAAAGAGAAGAATTCGATGAAGTTCATGAAAATTTAAGGTGAATTAAAAAGAAATTGAATTAATTAAAAACGATTTGATATTGTGAACAATCTTCATTGAATTCAGTAATTTTGAAATAGTTTCAAGGTGAGGTTGAAAGACTTCGGGATAAATTAAATAAAAACTTTTAAAAATAAAAAAAATAAGAAATCAATCGAATTAAGTGGAACTGAGTAAAATTAGAAGAATTCAAGTGAATTTAAAAATTTCCAGAGAATTTCAAAGAATTAAAAAGAATTCAGGGTAAACCAATAAGAATTCAGAGTGAATTCCAAAAAAATCATTTCAAATCTCTTCAAAACTTTGAAACCCTACTAATTTATCATCAAAAAATGACAAATGACTACATAACATTTCAAGTCAAATTCAAAAGAATTCAAAAATATGACCAAGTTTATTGCACTGAGTAAGTTTGAAATCAGTTTAGCCTAAGAATTTAAAGTGCGTTTGAAAAACTTCACGAAAAATTAAACAAAAACTTTTGAAAAATCCATTGAGTTGAGTAAAATTTAGAAAAATTCAAAAGAATTCAGAATTAATTACTACGAATTGAGGGCGAATTTCAAACGAATTGCAAAAAATATTTGAAAATCTCTTGAAATCTTTGAAACCCTACGAAATTCCTCACTTCTTGAGAATGAATTCTTTGAAAATCATAAAAATATTATTAAATTCCGTGTAATTACATGGAATCTGATATTTCTTGAAATCCTGGAAAATTTATTAAAATACCTTGAGAGCTCTTAAAATCCCATAAAATCATTGAAATCCTCGGAGATCTTACAAAAGACGCATGTAAATTCTTTAAAATCCTGTAAACTGATTAAAACCCTAGAAAACACCGTGAAATTGTTTAAATATCTTGAAAATATCTTGGAATCTTTTGTGATACCTTAAAATATTTAAAATCCTGCGAAACCCCATTAAATCACTTAAACCATTAAACATTTATTTGTGACCTTTTAAAATAGTTTAAAATATTTCAAATTCTTTAAAATCTTTTGAAATCCCTTGACATTTTTTACAGCTCTTGAAAATGCAAAGGAATTTCAAAAAAATACATTAAAATATTTCAAATACTTTGATCATTTTGTCAATTGATTCTCAAGATCAATTAAATTAAAAACGTTTGAAAAGTAAAAAAATCCATTAAATTAAGTAAATTTAGAAGAATTCAAGTGAATTAAAAAAATCCAAAAGAATTCCAAAGAGTTTAAAAGAATTCAAGGTAAATTCCAAAAACTAATTTAAAAACTCACAAAATCTTTAAAACCCTACGAAATACCTAATTTCTCTTGAATAAATTTTTTAAAATTGGCTGAAATATTATTCAATTTAGTAAAATTCTATGAAATCTTGCGATATTTCCTGAAATTCCGCAAAATTCATTAAAATAGAGTGAGAGCATTGAAAATCCTTAAAATCATGGAAATCCTCGGAAAGCTTATAACGTCCCGTGAAATTTTTAAAAGTATCTTACAACCTTATATACGAGGTTCTGTAAAATTATTCCATATCTTCCGAAATTGTAGGAAATTCTTTTTCCTAAAATATTTCAAACGCTTTGGAATCCCTTCAAATTATTGAAATTAATTAAAAACTCATTGGGATTTTTCAAAACTCCCTAAAATATTTAGAAACCTTTGAAATTTTTTGAAATCTCTTCAACTTTCAAAAGCTCTTGAAAATTCCTTAAAATTTTTAATAATATGTACCCTAAAATGTTAAAAACCTCGTCAAATTATTGAAAACTGTTAAGAATTTCTCGAAATCTTAAAAAATACCCTAAAATATTTCAAAATAATTCAAGACAATTCAGAAATTGGTATAGAATATATATATTGAATAATTATCAAAGCAAGAGTAAGAAAAGTGACTATAGTGATTTTATCTTCTAAAAGTAACTAAAAAATGGTTTGAGAAAAAAGTGACTAATAGTGCCTGTGTGGCAGACCTGATTATTTTTCACAGTTACTTCTTACAGAAATTCCCTGATTTTTTGTATTTTTTCTCAAAATCCCTGACACTTGGAAGCATGCGTGTGAACTACGCCCCCGACTTTCAAAATTTCGAATTTTTTTTTAGAGTTCTGACATCGTTTTGATTAGTTCTACAGTTCCTGATACTTATTAAAAATAGTTCCCAAAAATGGGACCCAAACAAAAAATTTCAAAAAATAGAGCCAGCCCCCCACTTTTAAAAAAATCAACTTTTTCTTTAATATTCCTGTATTTCCACAAGAGTTCTATCACAAAATAATTTCGAAAAACTTGAAAACTCGAAAGTTACAATATTTCGAAAATCCTAAAATTACAGATAAATTTTTCGAAAGAGTTCCAGGAGTTCTGATAAGAGTTTTGGTAACCCCCGGAATGGTTCTGACAAAAAGTCTAATAAAATTTTCCGATAAACTCAAAACTCAAAATCCAAAAACCTACAACACTTTACAGTTTACACATACCCAACAAATTTTGAAATTCAAAAATTTGAGAGTTCCAGGAGTTCTGATCAGGGTTCTGGTAGCCCCCGGAATAGTTCTAACAAAAAGTCTAATAAAATTTTCCGATAAACTCAAAATCCAAAAACCTACAACATTCTACACATACCCAACCAATTTTGAAATTCGAAATTTTGAGAGTTCCAGGAGTTCTGGTAGCCCCCGGAATAGTTCTAACAAATTTTGAATTTCAAAATTTGTTGAGTATGTGTAAACTGTAAAGTGTTGTAGGTTTATAGATTTTGAGTTTACCGAAAAATGTTATTAGACTTTTTTGTAGAACTATTCAGGGGGCTCCCAGAACTCTTATCAGAACTCCTGGAACTCTCAAAATTTCGAATTTCAAAATTTGTTGGGTAATGTGCAAAATGTAGGTTTTTGGATTTTGAGTTTATCGGAAAATTTTATTAGACTTTTTGTTAGAGCTATTCAGGGGGCTACCAGAACTCTGATCAGAACTCCTGGAACTCTCAAAATTTCGAATTTCTAAATTGGTTGGGTATGTGTAAAATGTTGTAAGTTTTTGGATTTTGAGTTTACCGAAAAATGTTATTAGACGTTTTTGTAGAACTATTCCGGGGGCTACCAGAACTCCTGGAACTCTGAAAATTTCGAATTTCAAAATTTGTTGGGTATGTGTAAAGTGTTGTAGGTTTTTGGATTTTGAGTTTATCGGAAAATTTTATTAGACTTTTTGTAGAACCATTCCGGGGGCTACCAAAACTCTAATCAGAACTCCTGGAACTCTTTCGAAAAATTTCTCTGTAATTTTGGGATTTTCGAAATTGTGTAACTTTCGAGTTTTCAAGTTTTTCGAAATTATTTTGTGATGGAACTCTAGAACTCTTTTGGAAATACAGGAATATTCAAGAAAAAGTTTATTTTTTCAAAAGTGGGGGGCTGTCTCTATTTTTTGAAATTTTTTTTTGGGTCTAATTTTTGGGAATTATTTTCAATAAGTATCAGGAACTCTAGAACTATGCTAAATCTACCCAGAACTCTAAAAAAACTTCAGTTTTCGAATAGTGCTGGGGAACGTGAACTTAGCCCCCAATTTTGAAAAATACATTTTTAGAGTATTTATACGCCGGAACTATTTCTAAAAGTTATCAGGAACTGTAGAACTATCTAAAACGATGTCAGAACTCTAAAAAAAAATTCGAAATTTTGAAAGTGGGCGACTGAGTTCACACGCACCTTGGAAGCTTCGATCATATTATAAATTTTTTAAAGCTACATTATGGGCTGCAAAAAGGGGACCATAGGGACCAAATCTTGAAAATAGGATACAATCTGTGAGGCCTGGGAAGATGATAGAAAAATTATACCTTATAAAAATGAAGAGCGCCATTGCGAAGAAAAGTGCAACGAGAGATTCCACAGGGCGGTGCTTCTACCCCGTTGTGCAACCAGACAATGTCCTGATTGGGATTCACGTTGCAACTAATCGTAATGCCCTTTTTTCCTAAAATCACATCTTCTTTAGGTTCGATTTGCAAAGAGAGGTCCAAATTTCGCAATGGGCCGGGCTCCAAGCTATCTTGTTTCGGTCCATCTCGTCCGTTTACTACACTGCCAACACCTTTGATTCCTATTAATAAACAGAAAAAATATTAAATTTAATTATAAGGTATTGAATTGTGATATCAATTTATAAAATAATTCAGAGTGTCCAGTGATCAGACAATCTGAAATTCCCGGGTTTTTCCTCACCACATTTTTTCCCCAGGCCAATTTAAAGATGATTTCATCTCGTTTGGTTAAAAATTGTACTATTTGTTTGAAAATTAAATTATTTGGTCAAAGATACAACAATTTTGTTAAATTTTTTTTTTTTATTAATAAAGACTCATCTCCGCGGTTGAGAATTTAATCATTTCACTGAAAATTCGTTTTTTTCTTCTTGTTGAAACTTAATCTTCTTTAGTAAAAATTCAACTATATACTTGAATATTGAACACTTTTTTTTGGCATTTTTTTAAGATTCATCATTTTACTTAAAAATTCTTCTCTTTGGTTGAAAATGTAACTAATTCGTTAAAAATTCGTAATTTTGGTTGTATTCAACTATGAATTACATTGTTCGTTAATATTTCACATTTTTAAGTTAAACATTCAACTACTTGATTGGAAGTTGAACTACTTTGTTAAAAATCCTTTTTTTGTTGTTGTTGTTGAAGTTTCACCACTGAAGTTAAAAATTCATCTATCTGGTTAAAAACTCAATCATTTCGTTGAAAATTCTATTTTTTGGGTTTAGAATTAATTTAATTAATAATAATAATATATATATATATAATAATAAAACATATTAAATAATTAATTACACTTGTAGTTATTTACTACAAGAAACTATCCACCTAGAAACACTACCCGAATCGGGTAGTGTCACGCCTACCCCTAGAGGCTCACCGAAAGGGAAACGGCTTAATGGGAATATAGAATTAATTTTTTTTACTGAAAATGTAACTATTCTATTTTTGGTTAAAAATAGATCTTTTCTAGTTGAAAATTCAACTATATGGCAGAAAATTCATATATTTTGTTGACAATCCATCTTTCTTGTTAGAAAATGAATCCTTGTTGGGCAAAAATGCAACTATTTGATTGAAAATTAAATTATTTTTGTGAAGCATTCAACTATTTTGATGAAATTTAACTTTTTTCGTTAGAATTGAACAATTTTTTATTTCAAATTGGAATTCTTTTTGCTTCCACTGTTAACTATTTCATTTTTTTATTAAGAATTCATCTTTTCGGGTTGAAAATTTAACTGTTTTGTAGAAAACAAGTGTTTTTTAATGGAAAATTCAACAATCTGGTAAAAAATTAAACTATTTGATTGAAAATGATCTTTTTTCAAAAAAATGTGTCTTTGGTTTCAAAATTATGAAAATTCATCGACTTTGTT
This sequence comes from Andricus quercusramuli, assembly GCA_932178445.1. NCBI lineage: Eukaryota > Metazoa > Arthropoda > Insecta > Hymenoptera > Cynipidae > Andricus > Andricus quercusramuli. The sequence continues at coordinate 99,031 of CAKNXH010057431.1, forward strand.
GAAAACTCGTTTTTTGTGGTAGAAAACTAAGCTGCTTGATAAAAAATTCCTCTTTTTAATTGAAAATGTAACTATTTGGTATAAAGTTCACATACTTTGTTGAAAATTCGTCTTTTTTGGGTAGAAAATTAATGTTATTTTCATAAAAGTTCATCTTTTTTGGTTGAGGATTTAATTATTATCTTAAAATTTCGTCGTTTTTGGTGCAGTTGAAATGGTTGAAAATTCGTTGTTTTTTTTTGTTGAAAAATAATTTTTAAATCCTTTTTAGTTGAAAATTCAACTAGTTGGTAGAAAATTCATCTATTTTGTTAAAAAAACTCATTTTTCATGGTAGAAAAGTCATCGTTCTTGGTTGAAAATTCAACTTTGTAGATTGAAAATTCAACTATATAGTTAAAAATTCCACTATTTTGTTAAAAATGCAATTATTTTGTTGAAAATTCAATGATTTTGTTGAACGTTCGTCCCTTTGGAATAAAAATTATTCTTTTGCAACAGGTAAGTTATCTTTTTTGTTTAAAAATTCAACCATTTCGTTGTAAATGCAATATATTTAGACTTGAAATCTTAAGAATTTAAAGCGTTTTATATCGAATTCAATACTATATCTATATTAATTTGATTCAAAAGAATTTATTTCCCTGTAAAATCACCCTAATACCCTGTTTTGAGAGTATTTTCGGCTCTGAATTTTCGAATTCCCGACATTTTTCCATATTTTTCAAGGTGCACAAAATTCCCGAAAAATCACTGATTTTTTGTAATTTGTTCCAAACCAACGCATAAAAATTCGAATTTTAATATAATATGTACTATAAAAAAATATTGGAAAAATTTAAATATTTTTTCTGTTGAGTGAAATATTTTTGTAAAATAGAAATAAGTAATCACGAGGATTTTATCAAATTTATTTACAATATACGGGTGACTGCCAAAAAGTTGCAGTTCCAACCATTTGCCACATTTTCTTTGATTGATCATTTTTTTTCTAAATAACACTTATCTCAATTAGGTACTTATATCAAAACAGAATTTCGTAAAGTTGCAAAAGTATAGACGCCTTCGTTTAGAAACAATTCTGTTAAGAAATAGTTCTGTTTAAAATGTTTCTTATATTAGATTTTATTAAAAATAACATTGAAATCTGCACTATTTTTGAAATATCTTCTCAAAAAATTGAAAAAATGACTTCATTTTTGCTTCTCTTATAGAGAAATCTGGTATCGTTCAACCTATTTGAGAGCTAAATGAAATTCCCGAAGTTTCCCCCGTTGAATACATTTCTCGGGGGTTCCCCGATTTCCCTGTCTGTCAGACACCCTGTAAAGTAAAAACTTCTGAAGCTTCAATATTGAAATCAATTGGAAATTTCGGTACATTGAAAATCCAATTTCAAATTGCATTTTTAGTTTGGCTTTCTAATATTAAAATTATTCAAACTTTGGATTATGTACATGAAAATCAATTACTTTTGAATTCCCAAGAAAATCTGAGTCGACGAAGTTTTCAAATTATTTTATGTTTTTATATTAGAGATGTTCCGAGCGATTTGCTTTGACTGCGTTGAAATTATAAAGTCAAGCCTGGCTTAATTCTAAACTGCTGTTAATTTCAAATTAAAATATGATTGAATTTTTGATCTGGTGAAAATCAGTAGCTGGCTTAAAATCATCTAAAATAATTTTAAATCTCATCGGCATTATCAAATAATAAATATCGTGGTAAATAAAATAAACATATTAATAACAGTTCTATCAAAAAAGTGATCTAAAAATCGAGTAATTAAAGTTTTAAAACATCAAAATTAAAGATGAAGTAACGAAAGTGAAAAAATTGTCTAAATTACAAGCAAGATTTGAGGCTTCAAAATTAAATTTCGAGGGATAGAAGATTGATAACTCGAACGTTTATATGTTTCAATTACAAACTGAAATATTAACAATATAGGAAAATGAATGAATACTTCAAAAATATATTGGCATTTTTCGAAAACTATTTAAATTTTGTAAAAAATTTCCAATTATCGCAAAAATATTGTTGGAAATGTACTGAATTAGTTCAAAGTATTTTAAAATCTAGGTAAATTTTCGGAAATATTCCAAAATGCCTTGGAAAATATTGAGGAAACTTTATATTATATTAAATCCCTTAAAATGACTAAAACAATTGTAAATAAAAACGTGAGATAAAAATCGAGTGATTAAAGTTGTAAAACATCAAAATTAAATATCACATAATTGAAGTAAAAAATTGCATGAATTGCAATGAACACTTTTGAGGCTTCAAAATTAAAATTTCGATTCATTTCCCGGTTCATACACATTTTTCATGGTCAATGAAATTTAAAAAATCGAACGCTAAATCTAAACATTTTTCCGTTTGAAGTAATAAAAGCTGAGCTGCAAATTAAGGCACTCAAAAAAATTGAAGTTTAAAGGTTTTTTAATTCAAAAATGTTGTATTCAAATGCCAAATAAAAAATGTTAATCTTTTATAAATTCTAGAGTTCAAAGATTCAGATTCAGTTCCAAAAAGATAAATCCACGTTATCACTTTCAATGCACTAAATTGCAGAATCAATCAATGACTTCAAATTTTTTTTTAATATATAATTTTAGGCAATTTTAAGTTAGAAACATTAAAAATTGAACAATGACATTTTTTTATAAACTGAACACGTCTTAAATTAAAAATTGAATTATGTTTATTTTAAATAGTTTAAAGATCTTTAAAATGCTTCAAAATTTCATTTCAAAATCTTGAACCATCCATATGTTGTTTTAAATTTTTTTAATTTTAAATCATTTTTGTAATTTTTTCAGAACTTCTGAACACCTTTTAAAATTATTCTAATTTTTGTTTAAATCCTGCCACATAAAAAAAAAATCCTTAAAATCTTCCACATACATTTTTGATAATTTTGTAAGCCTTTCTGAATCTTTTTAGATATTCTCTTAAAATTAATTTTTCAAAATAATTTTCAATTTTCCTAGGAAATATTTTTTATTCTGCTGAAGCCTTTCGAAATTCTTAAAAAAACTTCTAAATTTTTTCTTCGAGATCTGTCAAAATCTATATTTTGATTTAAATTAGGCTGTGGGCTACTTGCACCAAATTTTGGTACGAATAGTTGGATTTTGTGGGTACAAGTAGACACTTCGTTTCAATGATTTGAAATCATTTCAAATTAATTTTAAATCTTTTCAAAACTTCTACATATGTCTTCAACTTAGTCAATTTTTTTTCTAGGAATAATAGGTTTTCAATTAGTTATTTACACATCAAAATTCAACAATTTGAATTACGAATTAATTTTTTTTTTTAAATAGAACAATTAAAATTGTAACGTTAAAAGTTCAGTTTTTATGTTTAGTTTTGAATATTTAATTTATAATTACTGATTTGAAATGAACAGTCAAATATTTCTAAATATTAAGTCATTTTTCTTTTTCTTAATTAACAAATTTCAATTCGAATGGTTTAAGAGTTGAATATTTTAGACTGAAATAATATTTGAAATTTAATAAAAGCCTTTAATTATAAAGATATTGTTTTGAAGTTATTTTAAAATTAAAAATAGTTTATAAAATTTCTATAGAGCATTTACACTTGTTTAATCACTTATTATTCACTTTTTAAATCTTAAAAGTACATTTTAATTTTAAAAATCATTATTTAATTTACATTCACAGTTGATCAGCTAAAACGGTTTTTATCCAAAATCTTCGATTTGAACGCTTCTAATTTTTAATTGTTTAAATCTTTAAAAGTGCATTTTAAAATTCCTTAAATTGAAATGTACGTTTAAAAATTAAAATCTAAAATGGAAAATTTTTAAAGTGAAAGATTTTCGAATTACGCATTCTAAACTGAATTATATAATTGAAGAAGAGCACAATTTAACTAATTATTAATTATTTAAAAAACGGTTAAAATCAATGTTGGACAGATTTTTTTTTTCTAAAAATTTGTAAAATTCCCCTAAAAAATGCAATTCACTGTCATTTCCCGGTCTCATAAAATTCCCCGTCTGAAAAATTAACATATCTACTTATGAAGGGTTCAGAAATAAACAATACAATTTTTTATTTTATGTGTTTCAGGTTTATATGTTTCAATTAAAAACTGAAATATTAACAATGTATGAAAATGTATGAATACTTTATAAATATATTGGGATTTTGCAAAAACTATTTAAATTTTGCAAATTTGTTCAAATCTTCGTGAAAATGTTGGAAATGTATTTAATTAAATTTAATCCCTTAAAATCATCTAAAATAACTTTAAATATCGAGTTTAATAAACAATAAATATCATGATAAATGTCATAGAAATATTAATAACAACTTTGTCAAAAAAGTGAGATAACAATTAAATTACGAGACAAACTACAATATTAACAATACAATGCAAATGAATGAATACTTCAAAAATATATTAGAATTTTTCGAAAACCACTTAAATTTTTCAAATTTTCGCAACAATATGGTTGGAAATGTATTTAACTAGTTCAGTCTTTTAAAATTTATTGGAATTTTCGGAAATATTTCAAAATGCCTTGAATAATATTGAGAAAGCTTTAAATTATATTAAATCCCTTAAAATCATCTCAAATAGTTTTAAATTGTATCGAGTTTATTAAACAATATTCATCATGGTGAATAAAATAAAAAATTAATAAATTTTAAAAAAAGTGAGATAAAAATCTATTTATTAATGTTTAAAAACATCACAACTAAATATTACATAACTAAAATTAATGTTAATTATTCCGAGCAATTTGATTTCACGGATTCACATATTTAGGTAATTTTTCGAACACAGGAGCGATTCATTCGAAATAAACCACCTGTGAAAATCATTTGCTCCAAAATCGTGCAATTCTAAAATAATCCACCAACTTGCTACGATTCTAAAGCAAGCAAAGAATTACTAAACCGCTCCAAACTATTCCCAATATCCAAAAGAACGAAAATTAAATCATTAAATCGGGTAGAAAATAAAAATATTCAAACTCAAAATGATCGTAATCAATAATAATTCCCTCGTAAAGGATAAACCGCATGATCTCTTTCCCCGGAAATGTTCTACTAGGCGGTAAAAAAAAATCCAAGAACTGGCGAGAAATAATCATAGTGGTGTTTTATTGTTGAAATAGCGGGACTCTCACATTCCTATCGTTGCAATTACTAGAGAAAGATCTATTCTGCAGAAGAAAGGAATTATTAGCCATGCAAAGAATGTAGTTATCGTTAAAACCAAGTCACTACTGTTCATCCTGTGTGAATTGCGATTGAGGAAATAGGCGAGATCAGTGATATTTTTTTCTATGGTCTATGGGTCGATGATCGTGTAGCCTGTGGCCATTCCACGATACCATGCGACTTTCGCGAGTATAAACAAACGATGTAGGTATGAATTTTGGAAGACGCACCTGCACAGCAAACGGGCTTTAGCACTTCCGTAAACAAGATGCTGAGCAAAAGTACTCTCGCCGCCATATATTCGAAATCATTGGCACTGTTTTCACTGACGAACTTTTGCCGAAATACGCCGCGGAAATCTAATACTTTCTCTCGGAAATCGTCGCCGCATGTTCGTCCCTGCGCCGAACTCTTACCACCGCGTTAATTTTATCGCATTTCACATTTCGCGGAAGAACAAATCTCCATTCCGATTTCCGGGTTAGTCGTGCGGCTCGAAAACGCGGAATCAACAAGACCGTTACGAGGAGAAAAAGAATGCCGAGAACTTATGTTACCACGCGATTTGCGCATCAATAGGCATTGCTGGGCATTGCCATCTTCTCTCCCTCCAACGCAAAATCTCATTATCTCATCACCTCACCGCCTCAGCGCCGCGGTCGTCACAAATTCAAAACTCTCTGGCATAGAGTATGAAAATTGTCAAGAGAATTCAACAACGTGGAATTTGCTGGAATATTCTCAAAATCGAGAATATTCCATAAAAGGTAGTTAACTCTTTGGTGGAATTTCGATGCCCTCTAATTTAGTTGATGGAAAAAGGGACTGGAATCCCACCCCTTGCTCTATATTGTTCACGAGTCATACAAACCTTGATTTGGCCCTTTGTTGGTGACACTACTGGCGCGAAAATTGAACTAAGAGAGTATAAAACCGAAAATAAGTTAGAATAATAAGTTAATTATTAAAAAAAAAGTATATATGAACTTGTAGGTCCCTTGCGCTTAATGCAGCTCTGCCTTTGAAAACAAAAATATAACAGTTTCAAAAATCTTAACAGTTGTTCAACAGTTCTCTCCCTTTTCTTCTTTGAGCTCAGAAAATGCTGATTGATCAGTCATAATAGAAGGCATCGTGCTTGAGAAACGAGACATAAAGCGCCTTTAAAATATAAAAACAAGAAGAAGCAAAATGGGCTTCATAAATAAAATACTATTGCATTTCTTTGATTGTGCAAAAAAGAAAATCGACGTGGTTGGAAAAAATCCTGTTGAAATTGGTTAACTGATCCTACGAAAACTAGATAACAAAAGTCTTTTGAATGCAGCTCGAGTATCTCGGCGTTGGTTTTTAATTTGTAAGTCTAGAAATTATAGTCTATCATATAGTTAGATTATGACTATTAATAATACTGTTGTATTATGAAGCTATATAGTATCAAGATGCGATTTATTGTATCATAGATTACAGGTTTAAGTGTGTACACTGTACATTTATATAAATAAAATGTTAAGAAAGATTCAATCTTGATTTTAACGTCGTTCCTTATCTCTGAACAAAGCAATAAAATGAAGATACCTAAATAATTCCTCTGATTTAAATTATTTAAAACTTCATATGACTTCAAAATAGTAGAAAACTATTAATTTTAGATAAAAAAAAATGATAATACATTAATAGCATTCGATTCCGAGTGTTTCTACTTTGTTTTTATTTTATAACTATATGGTGCTCACTGCTCATATTTCACGAGCACTTTGTTTCCCGTTCGCAAATGTATTTGCTTTCTCATAGAGGAAGCATTTTTTTCAATAATAGACAAACCAAAGTCTTCATTTTGATGAATTTAAAAATAGAAATTTACAAAAAATACAAAATTCCAAAATTATACTAAACATTTTTTTAATACAAAGACAAATCAGACAAATCAAATTTTGTATTCGAAATTATAATTTCTCAAGCTGAAAAAGAGAAGGGAAAAGTTCTGTCGCCCCCTATCCCTTTCCCAGCTTTATGATTTCTTCACAAATATTGTCAGAATTATTTTATTTGAAAATTTATGAGCAAAAAGTATTTTCTATTCATGCGTCAACTTTGAATTATGTCGATGAAAAAAGTTTTTCTGTTTGAAACAGATGATTCAAATATTATATAAATGAGTATAACTTCCTTAATCTTCAATAAAGTGTATTAATATTATAGATCGATCGATTTGCTTCGAATCAAGGAATCTTTTCCGTTCTTGCATCAATTTTGAATTATGTTAGTGAAAAAGTTTTACTATAAAAAACCGTGTTTTCAAATATTATGCATTACCAAAGCTTCCTTACTCTTCAACAAAATGTATCAATGTCATAGGTCAATCGATTCGTCTTGAATCAACACAATTTTTGTATTCTCGCATCAACTTTAAATTATGAGAATGAGAAAATTTTTACTATAAGAATCGATTTAAAAATATATAAAATACCATAACTTCCCTACTCTTTAATAAACTGTATTAATATTGTGAGTCAATCGATTCGGCTCGAACCATTGAATCTTTTATATTTTTGCATCAACTTTGAATTATGTTAATGACAAAAGTTTTACTATAAAAAACCGATTTTCAAAATATGTAAATTACCGTAACTTCCCTACACTGCAATAAAATGTATTAATCTCATAGGTCAATTGATTCATCTCGAATCAACACATCTTTTCTGTTTTTGCATCACCTTTGAATTATCTCAATGAAAAAAGTTTTATTATAAAAAACCGATTTTCAAAATATATAAATCACCATAACTTCCCTACACTTTGATAAAATGTATTAATATTATAGGTCAATCGATTCTTCTCAAACCATGGAATCTTTTACATTCCTGCATAAACTTTTAATTATGTTAATGAAAAAAGTTTTACTATAAAAAGCCGATTTTCAAAATGTATAAATTACCATAACTTCCCTACGCTTCAATAAAATATATTAATATTGTAGCTCAATCTATTTATCTCGAACCAAGGAATCTTTTACATCCTTGCATCAATTGTGAATTATGTGAATGAAAAAAGTTTTAATACAAGAAACCAATTTTCAAAATATATGAATTACCATAACTTCCCTACGCTTTAATAAAATATATTAATATCATAGGTCAATCGATTCGTATCGAACCAAAGAATCTTTTATATTCTTGCATCAACTTTGAATCATGCTAAAGAAAAAAGTTTTACTGTAAAAAACCGATTTTTAAAATATTATTAAGTGCTAAAAAAACGCAACAAATATTTTTAGAGATCCTTCGGTTAGTTTCAAGATATTATTCGGGAAAATAAGCCCTCCAAATTTCATCAATTCATCTGCAACTGTTTTCATCAAGTTAACTTGATGAAAACATCCACACATCCAACAAACATACACACACACACACACATCCGGAAAATTGCTTAGAACATTGTATTAGACATTATTAAACTGGGGAAGGTTCAATTAAATGAAATTTAAAATTTTGGAAAATGTTACCATTACAAAGTTTCCGCGCTATGAGGAAGCAATAATAATAATAATTCTGGATTAGGTTTTTAAAGTTAAGGAGGGGATTCCAAGATGTCTGCACGCTGAGGGACAAACAAAATACCACTACTTTGGCCTCCCGCTCACGCACGGATGACTGTTTTATACCGCTCTCCTAGTTGGTCCAACCAGGTCCAACTTGAATATTTTGTAACTCAAAAACTAAAACTCCAACTTATTTTCGAAAGAAGAATTTTCGACTTTTTTAAATATTTTTTTTTAGTTATATAAGTCCGGACACTTGAGTCTGGGACACCCTGCATAACGTTTCAAAAAGAATGACCAGTTTCACCATTCAACTGGACCGCTTTTCAAAAGTATAAAATGATATCAAAATACGTTTATGTTGACAAATTATATCAGATGATTATATTTTTTCCAAGTTAAAAATAAAGTTTTGTCCCATATGCAATTGGTATTATTGTTTGGCCCACGGTTTGCAGACATCTTGGATTTCCCCCACCAAATCTGAAATACGTAATTCTAGGTTTCTGTTTTCAGCGCTATCACGCGGAGAATGTTTAAATTAGGAAATGCCTGTAATATTTTATTCTTTTTATTTCTCTTTTATTTCGAGTTGTTCAGGGTGTAAAAAACGCAAACTTTACACGACTACGGGCAACTAACTACACGTGCAAGTTACGTCAGTTGTAGCAGCCGGTGTTGAATTTTTTTTATCAAAAATTGTGAACTGGCGTGTGTGAAAAATGGGTGAGAAGTTACCAGAGACAATTAATTTTGCCAAGGAAGAGGAAACTTTGCTGGATTTATGGAAAAAGTTGGACGTTTTCCAAAAGTGCCTGCAGCAGTCAAAAGGCAAGCCAAGATTCTCATTTTATGATGGACCACCTTTTGCAACTGGTCTTCCTCATTATGGACACATCCTGGCAGGAACAATCAAGGATATTGTCACGAGGTAAGTAAAAATGTTTCATTTTCCACAGGCAACTGTAATCTCCTTTATATAACTATTTTTGAAGCACGTGTCACAACATTTTGGGCGGTACCAAAATCATTTCGCTGCTCCATTTCCTTTTTTATCGAATTTCAAGTTTGATGTTCGAAATTTTCGAGTTTGGAGGTACCAATTTTTTTTATTTCTCGAACTTATAAGAACCTCAGTATTGAAGTTTTCAAATTTGAAAGTGATCTAACCTCAAAATGATCGTCCTTAAAAAGTGTCAAAAACAACAATTCGAGTTCATCAACCTTTGAATAAGCATATTCCATTTAAAAAAAAACATCACGTGCGTCCTAAACTACGACCCAAGACAGATTTATGTGTAAACATCTTCGTTAAACGTTAACTGAAATTTTACATAAAGCAAATAATAACTCACGAGTATAATGTCATGCAAACGTTTCTGGACATCTATTTTCCAAAAGGTTGAACAAGCACCCTAGTTTTAATAATAATAAACTGTAGATTTTCTCTCAATTATTGCATGAAAGGTGATTAAAGTACCCGTTTCATGGGCAAAAATGAAAGCCATTATGTGTTAATTTTAATGTTTCCGGAAAATATCAATAAATTTGGAAATAAACATTTTTTTTATTGCTTTTGGTCTAACTTCGAAGATAATTTTCTGAGCGTACATTTTTTATTTAAGAAATTTCGAAATGCAATTTTGAAGACTTGAACAATTATGAGTCAATTTAATGCGTGTAAGATTAAACATTTAAAAAAATGTTAATTGATTAACTGTAAATATAAATTAGGTATTTATTTTCGAAATTGAACTATAGTTCGACTATTAACAATTGAATAATAATAAAATTGATTTTATAAGACGATTCTGAATCTGTTCATAATTAAATATTTTATAGATTTTTCGTTAAAAATTGAAATATTTCAATTCGAAAGCCTTAGTAATTAAAGAAATGTGTGCGTCTGATTGAAAGCTCAAGACCCTTTTTCAATTTTCAAAAAAATTATAATTAATATATTTATAATCGAATGCTTTTATTCAATTTCAAATTCTATTCAAATAGTGCTGCATTCTAACATACTCTATTTTTTAAGCATGCATTCCGAAAATATTTAAGAAAAAAAATGTTTGCTTCAATATTTAACAATATTTGACTGTTTATTTAAAATAAGAAATTAAAAATCTAATATTCAAAAATAAACTAAATAAAATTGAATTATTTCAAATAAAATAAACCTCGAATCGTTCGGATTTCCGGGTTCTGAATGTAAACTTAAAAATTTGCATTGTTTCATTTTTTCTAATTTTTAATCTGTAAATGACATTTTTCATTTTAGATTTCTCAAGAAACAACTCATAATCGCTATATTGTACTGTTTTAAGTTAAAAATGTTTGAAAATGATATAATTTTGACCACTTACTAATTTCTTGATTGATTGTTCAAACTGTTTTAGTTTTTAAAACTCAGTCTCTTCCAGGTCTGCTTAGTCAACTTTTGTTTATAAAATACTGATGCAAACCGATATGAGTCCTCTGAAAGAACACATTGTGTCGCACTTATGTTACGCATCTACATTTAGAATTAGGGTAATTATATTTTATGAAGAAGAATAAAAATTGAAATTTCATTATAGAAAATTCATTATTATGACATTTATCATTATTATTACACATCTAAGTACTCAAAAATTAGAAGAAAAATATTGAAAATTGTTTCTTTTTTTCAAATGAGACACAGCCTATTTTCCTCCTGTTTATAAATGAATTACAATTGTTAAAACAATTATTATTATTCAAGGGAGAGAGAGAAGGGGGGGCGGAGAGAGAGAGAAGGGCTCCTTTCGGTGGCTGAAGAGAAGCAAGCCTCCAGTCTGTGACATAGGACACAACGCGTGTGTCAGAGGCTTGCGTTACACTTTCCATCCCTGGTTTCATTTGAAACAGGTACGACTCCCCATATCGAGGTCTAAGATGTTTACACATCAAAAATCTTTAGGAATTTACTGCTATCAATCGGTATTATTCTATAAATTTCATGTAAATGAAATTTTTCATTTATTTTCCTAAAGGCGCGGAGCGTTGCTGGAATGTTCCCGGATCGTTCCAGGTACGTGTAAAAAAATGTCCGCCGCTTGGGAACGTTCCAAACAGAAATTACCGTCATTATTATTATCAATAAATATTGCGTAAACCGTAAGTGATATGTCAAAATCGATGTCAGTTTATAATATGGATATCTCTTACGGTTTACGAGATAATTGTTGTTGAAAACAACAATGACGGGAGGTTCTCCTTAGGCCCCAGTGGAACGTTCCCAAGCGTCTGACATTTTAAACATTCCCGGAACTTCCGCACTATTAGGGTATTCCCCTTTTTTTCTTAGTTTCCCTTTTTTTCTTGAAATTCCCCTTTTTCCCCTTTTCTCTTTAAATATACGATATATTTTAAAATACAATATTTGAATTACGCGGATAATTCTCTGAAATTAGAAAGTATCCATTATTGAATAGTAATTAAAGCAATCATAGCATTTAAATCAATTATTTATGAATAAATAAGGTACCAATAATGTTGAAAAATATATAGTACTTTTTAAATAACTATTAGAAGGTGAACACCTTATATTCCTACCTAATTAAAAAATGGAATATTCCAAATTCATCAACTGCAGTGTTAAATGTTCTAACTTGGGCAATTTTAAATTTGAGTTTAAGAGCACTGAAGAGTAGGACGGAGTGAAAATGCTAAAACAAATTGAATCGTTAGAGCTGAGGGGAAAAAAGTTGTGGGTTGGCATTCGACAAAAGAAAAAAAAAACAAATTTTAATCAATAAAATTTAACGATTTTAAATTCAAAATATTTCCTATTGGTTCAAAAATTATGACGAATTTGTTATATGTGCAGTTTTTACAAGTGAACAGTAATAAAAATTACGAAATTTAAAAATAAATTTTTTGCGCTGTAACCATTTTTTTGAAAATGTGCAAAAACATGTTTTTTTTATTGATTAATATGCACATATTTAAAAAAAAATTGAATGTGTCGAATCAGAAATTTATACAGCTTGAACCAAAGGAACATTTTATCATTTTGCCACGAAAAAATTGTTTCCCATGAATAAAAAATAATAAGATGTTTCTTTGGTTTAAGCTGAAGAAATTTCGGGTTCGAATCAATCCAAAAAACATGTTTTTGTACATTTTCAAAAAAATTTATATGAGGCAAATTTAAAAAAAAAATTTTAATTGTAAATTTAAAAAAGTTAACAGATGATATTAACCGATTTCAATTTTTTTTCTTTGCTTGTTTCGGATTTCGGATCGCAAATTATTATTCTGTAGCTGAAACGATTCGATTAATTTTAGAATTTTTATTTCGCTCTACTGAAGAGTGTAGTTTTAAATTTACATTGAAAGTATTAATTATAGTGAGGAAGAAATGACAAATCTTGGAAAGAAATATTTATGAGCACGATGTTGAACATATAAAAATTGTGTATTCAACTAATTTGATTATTTTTTCGTGGTCTTTTTTATACCACTGTGAATGAATTTCCAACGATCAAAGTATAGCCAATTTTTGAAAATAAATTCTTGAATGGCAGAAATCATGAAAAATTAATTGAAAATTATTTTTAAAACTAGCATTTCTTATAAAAAGATTGTTCTTTTCGACATATAAGAATGAATGTTTAATCTTTCCCCTGTTTTCTCGTTGTCCGTGAGAAAATCACCCTATTTCCCCTTTTTTGAGCTCCTTTTGCGCTGTGATCCCTGCTTTTTCAATTGCCAAAGCAAATTTTAATGTACAAACCCTTGTACGATCGTATCAATTTTAATTCAGTTCGCGGTTCATGTTGATATGTTTTTTTTTTTTTGAAGTAAATGAAATATTTAAATTTTGTAAATGATGACGCAAAATATTTTCAATTTGTACTGCATGGTCATAAAAATAAGTTTTATTGCACTTAAAAGGGGCGAAATTAATCAGATATGTACTTTTAATTATTTGAATACATTATTTATATGTTCTAATACTTAATATATAGCAAAATATCAGAAAGTGGCTACTAACTGATTACTGGTCACAAACCCTATAAAATCAATACAAATACATATTTTATTTATATAAAAATACTTATGCCTTAGTAAAAAATAATGGTTTAAACCACTCTTGAAATCTTTGGAAACCTTTTAAACCTTTGCAAATTCCTGAAAATGCCTTGAAATCTTCTGAAAGCTCTTACTCGTGGAAATCCATAAATTTTGTTGAAATCATTTCAAATACCTCATAATTTTGTAAATCTATTGAAATTACTTGAAATCCGTAGTCTTATTGAAATATTTAAAAATATGTTGCAATCCCTAGAAATGTTCTGAATTTACTTAAAATGTTTAGCAATCACTTGAAATTTTGTGAAATTTCTTAAAATATTTTGAAAGACTTCTACAATCCTTAAAGTCTTTTAAAATACTTTTGGGTCTCTAGGAATCTCTCGAAATTCCGCGAAATGTTGATAAGTCGTCTTCATTGGTTCAATTCAACTGTTTTTTCTTAACGATTAAAATCCTTTTTAGTGGAAATATTAATTACTACATTATTCATTCAGAGTTAATTTTGGATTGTAAATTACTCGGTTGAAAATTCAACTCTTTGGTTAAAAATTAATGTTAGTATTTGAAGATTCAACATTTTAATTGAAAATTCATCTTTTTGGTTAAAAATTAATTTTGTTTTGAACTGAATATGTAACTATTCCATTATTTTAGTTAAAAGATTATCTTTTTGGTTGAGCAATCATTTTTTTTAACTAAAAATTTCACTATTCAATTTTTGATTGGAAAATTATATTTTTTAGTCAAAAATTCGTTTTTTTGGTAGAATTTGAACTTCTTGGTTGAAAATGCACCTTTTTGGTTGAAAATTTAATTATTTCAGTAAAAGATTCATAATTTCAGTTGAAAATTCATCTTCTTGATTTAAAATTCAAGTATTCCAGTTGAAGATTAATCAATTTAGTTGAACATTCAATGAATATGTAATGAATATCTTTGAATATGTAACCATTTTTTAGGAAATTATTATTTTGTTGGTTAGAAAGTTTTTTTTAAGTGAGAATATAATATAATAATTGAGACACTGCGAACTATAAATAGGTCAAGCCCACCTTTGTCGGAAATCATTTTTTTGCAGTATCAAGTACTTTAGGTTTTAGCCTATATCGACAAATGTTAGAAGTGTGTAAAAAAAGAAATTTCATTTTGCCAAAAAACGTGGTTAAAGTTGAAGTGGTTGTTGAGAAATGATCATGTCAACTAGGTAAAGCCTATTTTTTCTCTCTTATTAAAGAGAAATGATGATCAGGATTAAACTTATATTGTATGTTTTATGTGATGTTTTTATACTAAATATAAGTTTCAAAGTTTTTGAAGTACATATTTTCTAGATTTAAGACATTAAAAAATACGCTTTCAAATATTTGGAAATGATAATTAGGCAAACCCGATTTCGTTTGTGCGTCACTCTACTCTAAAAATCAAAAACAAAATGGTTATAAATCTTGAAAATATAGCTTATAAGAACCACTTGCCTCTATAGTTTTATCAGAATTTTTTATTTATCATATCAATTTATTTTCAACCGCACATTGCAAAATTATATATATATGTTTAATTTCGTAATTTTGGCTTGTTGAGGTATAGTCAACGAGAAAGCTTTATACCTCAGCATCACAAATACTCAAAATTTTGTAAATATTTGTTGCTGCA